>PVKM010051385.1:0-10478 GCA_004027735.1 Carollia perspicillata
GGGGTATGGCTGCCAGGCTGCAAGATTCTTCTCTCCCACATGATCTCAGAGGAGGTGTTTCTTGAGAACATCTGAAGCAGTCAATTGGAAGAGCCCCCAGCTCCTGAAGTGCTTTTGATAAAGCCCTTAGCATGGTACATAGTAGTCAGCACTCAGGTACCTGAGTGGGGTGAGCCACAGGCAGCAGAGATGGCAAGGTGCCAGGAACCCAAGGTCAGGCCCTGGATTTGCATATAATTTATATTCAGATTTGCATATTCACCTAGCCAAGCCAAGAACTTCACCCCCAGTGAGTACCTTCTTGATCTCAGTAGCCGCCAGGCAGTGGCTTTTTCCTTGCAAGGAATGTGGGTGAGGAAGGAATGGGGAGAAGGACTGGTGTTTTGGGTAGTGCATCTCTCTTGCCTCCAAGTTTTAGGCTGGGATGCACACGGAGTTCTTCATCTGGCCCAGCAGCCATGGAGCTTGCTGTTGGGGTGAGATGGGTGACGATGGGCAGAGTCACCAAAGGGAGACCAAACTTGGGGTGTGGTTTTCCCCTCTTATGTTGTATAAAGAAGAGGGTGAACAGAGGGGCACATCAGCTGTGGGAATAAAGCTACCATGAACCTCCTGGTGCTTAGGTCTGTCATCAGCCGACAGAGAAGCAGCCACTGATGGGAAGGGGGTATGAAGTGAGGCAAAATGTTCTTTTCCCCTCCTGGTTTCTCAGTGTCCCGCTTGGGAGGCAGTGTGGTCTCTGAGGGACCAGGGGAAGAGCCCACTGTTGAGCCCATTCCGGCCATGCGTGGAATCCCAGCAGGAGCATGGGAAGGCAGGCACTGTGGTCACAGAGGGAAGGATGTGTAAAGAGTTGGGAGTAGTGTTTGAGGAGCAAACATTTCGGGGCCACTGGAGTGTTCCTTGCCAGGGAGCCTTCTGGGATGCCTGCAGTGAGTGGAGCCTCAGGAATGGGTTTGTCTGCATTTCCCTGGCCTTGAGCAAAACCCACCAGGCAGGTGCACGCAGCTCCAAGGCCTCCTTCAGTGTTTTTCGGCACATCTGGTGATCCAGGAGCCCACAGAGCTTTCTAAGGATTTGGAGTGGAGCTTTAGAGAATGGCTGGAAGTAGAGAGAGGGAGGACCAGTGGCAAAGCTCAAGCTCCCTCCCAGCAATTCTTTCAACCAGAGCATTTTGTATATTGGAGTTGTGAAGAAAAAATAAAAAAGATAGAAACTTGCCGGTGTGGTGGCAATTTGGAGTCAAGGCAAAGCCTTCATTTACATCCTGGCTCACACTTACTTGATATGTATGTAACTTTGGGATTCTCTGAACATCACTTTCTCCAGCTACGAAATGGGATTAAATGAGATAATGCATATGAAGTAGCCAGGCACAGTTGGTGCTCAATAAACATTAGACCTCTTCATTTTTTCTGCACTGCTTTCACCTCCCCCTCTCCAACCTCTGCCAAATAGATCCTCAGATCCTGTCTCGAGCAGTGGTATCGATGAGCCATTTTTGGCCAAGTCAACTGGCTTAGACTTTCTACCAATAAGAAGGACTGAAAAGTGACCAGGGCAGGGGACACCTGGCTGGGTAGCCTACAGGACTCATCCTCAGCAAGAGAGTTGAGACTATGCAGGCACCTGGGGATCCTTGGGGATCCCACCACAGTCCCCTTCCTGGTTATGGCTGGTGGTAACAGTGGAAAAGTCAAGGGCAGAAGTGGGCCCCAGACTTGGATTCGAGGGTGCAGCAAAGTGCAGTCCCTTACCTGCTGAAGGAAGGCTAGGATTGGTTGTTAAATCTCTACCCTGATTTGACAGTGTAAGAACTATCTGTATCTAATGCAATAAAGCGCACGTAAATGGGCTGCACGGGGTGGGCCCCCATAACTTGTAGCTGGTTGGCTTTCTGTATCTCTCCCCGCTGGGATGAGACTCGCTGTCTTTTAGGTAGTTTTGTATATAAAGAACACTGTTGACAGCCCATGACCTTGGATGTTCGTAGACCACTCTGCCCCCCATGATACAGTCAGCAACAGAGGAGCAGTGAGTGGTCCAGCGATCAAGTGCCACCCATGGCAGTTTGTGGCCTGTGGGTTCTATGAGTATGGGGGAGTCTGTGGGCACAGCAGCCTGTGTTTAACAGATGTTTGTCCAGTGCTGGTTTAGAATGAACAGTATTGCCTTGAGAACCACCCCTGCCCCCCAGCTGCTACTCCCCTCATCCTTTCAGCTACCCTGCCCCACCTCCCTGTGCCCTTGCTCTACGTGATGCTTGCACTGACAGTTTCCAAGGTCACCATCTTCATTAAGAACAAAGTTATTCAAATGCTAGTTGCATACCCATTAAACTGTGTGTGCAAATCAGAAGGAGCATTGTCCGTGGAACTAAAAAACAAAGCTCAGCCTGTCTAATTTAGCCACATTACCTAAGAGTTTATATGCCTCTATTTATTTGTAAAATGGGCAAATCACCCCTGTCCTGACACTGTCCCACAGAGTGGTTGTTATTGCATGGGTGCAAGAAGGATGAGGGGCATACATTATGTATCATGTGACAAAACTTTGTAAACTAAACGAGATAACATATAAACACACACATGTAAAAACCACATCAAAAATTAATTTCAGCCTTATAAATGCTCTGCTGAAACATGAGGTATAGTTACTGTCAGTTCATCATATACAGAAAATGAAGGTCTCACAGCTGTGTGTGGCTAGCTCCCACTTTCAGGGCCCCCCACATATAGAATTTTTTTAGTCTTTGCTTTTCATCAACCTGGGGTCAGCTGATGAGGCTCATGTAGGCTGGCAACGGGCTACTTGGAGCAGACTTGGCCAACTCTTCCGTGGTCCCAGTGCCCAGTGAGAGTGGAAGAGCCTCCCTCCCTCAGTTCCCTTCCCAAATCCTCAAACTCAAGCTGCTCCATAGTCCTCTGGAACCCATCCATGAGGATGGATGATTCTCTCTGCAGAGAATCCACTGTCTTGTGGGGAGATCAGTAGGCTCTGGGTCCTACCTCATGTGGCTTCCATCGAGGTGAGAGCGATGAATGGAATCCAGGTCCTAAGAACCCTGCTGAGTCAGGGCCATGGACATATTGCTCCTGGGGTGGCCTTTTAGAGCCATGGGGCCTGGGGAGGGCAGAGGACCTGCCCTGGGCACGTAAGAGATAGGAGACTTGCTTTGGTGTGACTGTCATTGGTAAAAGTCTTCCAGGTTGGAAGATACCTCCAAGGACTTGGAGGTCATCCTCCAATCAGACGTCTTAGCCCTCCGCAGCTTTCCCAGGAGCAGTGGTTCTCCCTCTGCTCCAGCCCTTCCAGACACAGGAAACTTCTTTTCTTTCAAAGCGGCTCACTCCTGGTCATATGGTTCTGGCTATTACAGACTTGCCCTAGAGTCAGCCAAACCCTGCCTTGGTCTCGTGCTTTCAACTCACTGGTCCTGGTTCCACCTTTTAGGCCGCATGTCTCTAGGTGAAGCCCTCTTCCACTTGATGACCATTCGACTGCTTGTGGACAAATGTGCTGCCCGCCTGAGGCCTCTCCTCTAGGCACCCAGCATCCTGGTTCCTCTAATGCTCCCTCATGGCTGTTGTTTCATTTCTGCATGCTGTTTCTCCGTTCCTAGGTTGCTGGTTCTGAAAGTAGATTGGCCAAAATTGAAAGCAGTGAGGATAGAACCCCGGCTAGCTGTGTACCTGGGGTGAATTGTTCTACCTCTCTGGACCTCACTCTCTCCATCTGCAAATGGAGGAGACTGTACAAAATAATCTTTTAAGTCCTTCGAGCATTAACAATCTAAATCTAGGAATCTCTGGGGAAAACTGTGCTGTCTGAGCCAACTCCCTAGAGAGACCTTTCTGTCCGAAGGGGCCTTCCTTTGGCAGGCCCTATCTAGAAGGGGCTACAAGATGACAGTCTGCCTGACTGTCATCTGTTGCTCATAATTTCTCCAGGAGTCGATGGTGAGGGGTCTCTTAGGTTGAGGGATGGCCAATGCTCATTGGTTCTTGTAGGTTTCTGGTTCCTGGCTACAGGAACTATTTGTACTAAAAATCTTTTTTAAAAAAGGAAAGAAAGAAAAGAAGCACGTTTGTGATGGACAGAGGTGGAGCACTTGGGCACTGAAGCAGTGTTTCTCATGGGGGTAGGGTCACCTTTCCAGGGGCATTTGGAAATTGGGGGGCGGGGTACTATTTCGGTATCTAATGACTAGAGTAGGGAGCTACCAGCATTTAGTGGGTATAGGGGGGATATACTAAGGGTGAAATGTTTGATGTCTGGGACAGTCCCAAGTAAATCAGAATTTCCATACCCCAAACTGCTCTCCTTTGTCAGAGAACCCCCTTATTGTATGTTCACGCCCTGGAGTCCAAGTCGAGAGTGCAGTGTGCGCATTGAGAAATGAGTCTTCAGTAAGAGATGCCTGGGTTGGAAATGCGGTTCTGCCTCCAATAGCTGTGCAACCCCAGGGAATTACTTGACCTCTCTAAGATCCTGTTTTCTTATCTGTAAAATGTGGTCTTGTGCAATAGGTACATTACAGGGGTTGTCATAAAGATCGAATGCACTGTGATGCAAGTAAAGGGCTTCTTACAGTGCCTGCCACAAAATAAAATGCTAAAAAGAAATGATGAGATTCAAATACAGAGCTTCCAGTCAAGAGGGAGGCATGCTTCGCCTCCTCATGCAACCACAGACAGAATTACAACTAAACCTCAAAATAGGTAACACCCAGAACTGTCAGAAAATCGAACTATATGGAAGTCCAACAACCAAGGATTTAAAGAAGCCACACTCATCCAGATGAGTAGGAGGGGCAGAGACATGCAGACAGGTAGACAGGTGAGGAGATGCAGTGTGGCTCCAAGAGGTGTTGGTGGTGAAATGAGTGGTCCCACATTCCTGTGTGGTAGATAAAAATCGGCAGGATGCCTTGGGATTGAGCAATCCCAGCCCCAGGCCAGACCACACAGCCAAGGGTACCAGCACCAAGAGAATAAATCCCCATAACTTCTGACTGTAAAAATCAGTGGTGGTTGGGGTGGTGGAAGAAACTGTTGGATGTTCAGGAGACTCGGCTTAAAGAGCCCACAAGGTCTTAGAATGTACGCACACCCTCCCACTCTGGGATTCCAATAGCTGGAAGGGCACCAATCGCATATGGGGAGTGGGTGAAGTGACTGGAAATGGGGCGAGTACCAGGCAAACCTGAGGAAGCCAGGCCACAGCGCTGTCCCCTCTCCGAACCCTTCCCCCACACAGAGCCACAAAGTGGTGAATTGTGTTGTCTTGCCCTGGCAATTACCTAAGGCTCTGCCCCACACAATTTACAGGTGCCTTTTCTGCAATATGTCACACTACTAAGACAGGGAGTCAAAGCAACAAACACAGGGAGGCAGCCAAATTGAAGAGATAAAGAAATATGGCCCAAATGAAAGAACAGAACAAACCCCCAGAAAAAGAATTAAACAAAACGGAGATAATTAACTCTTTCAGATGCAAAGTTTAAAATACTGGCAATCAGGATGCTCAAAGAACTCACTGAGTATAGCAACAATATAATGGAAGAAATGAAGTTTATACTAAGTGAAATAAATAAATACTTACAGGGAACCAACAATGAAGAGGATGAAGCCAGACTCAAATCAATGATTTGGAACATAAAAAAGAAATAAACATTCAACTGGAACAGCAAGAAGAAACAAGAATTCAAGAAAATGAGGGTAGTATAAGAAGCCTCTGGGACATCTCTGAACACACCAACATCTGAATCATAGGGGTGCGAGAAGAAGAGGAAGACCAAGAAATTGAAAACTCACTTGATAAAATAATGGAGAACTTCCCCAATATGGCAAAGGAAATAGACTTTCAGGAAGTCCAGGAAGCTCAGACAGTCCTAAGGAAGTTGGGCCCAAAGAGGACCACACCAAGCACACCATAATTAAAATGCCAAACGTTAAAGATAAAGGAGAGAATCTTAAAAGCAGCAAGAGAAAAGCAGAGAGTTACCTACAAAGGCGTTCCCATTAGACTGTCAACTGATTTCTCAAGAGAAACTTTGCAGGCAAGAAAGGCCTGACAAGAAATATTCAAAATGATGAAAAGCAAGGACCTACAACCTAGATTACTCCATCTAGCCAAACTATCATTTACAATAGAAGGCCAGATAAAGTGCTTCCCAGACAAGGTAAAGCTAAAGAAGTTCATCATCACCAAGCCATTGTTACATGAAATGATAAAGGGACTTCCTTAAGAAAAATAAGAAGATCAAAATTATGAACATTAAAGGGGCAACAAATTCGCAACTATCAACAACTGAATCTAAAAAAAATCAAACTAAGCAAACAACCAGCACAGGAACAGAATCATAGATATGGAGATCAGTTATATCAGGGATATCAGGAGGGGGAAAGGGAAGAATGGGAGAAAAGGTGCCGGGGTTAAGAAGCATAATTGTGTAGGTACAGAATAGCAGGAGGATGTTAAGAACAGTACAGGAAATGGAGTAGTCGAAGAACTTACACGCATGACCCATGGATATGAACTAAGGAGGGCGATTGATGGAGGGAAGGGGGTACCAGGCAGAGGGCGGTGAAGGGTAAAAATTGGGCCAACTGTAATAGCATAATCAATAAAGTAGATTAAAAAAAGAAATGGTGGGCATAGCCATGGTGGAAATAGTGGTAAAGCAAATAGTGGCAGACCAGGTTTGGGGGAGCCATGGACAGGAGGCATGGGGCTCAGGCCCTGCTGTTCCATATTGTCCCAGGGAGAGTACCAGCTCTGATTGCCTATAAATGCTCTGATGCTGTCTGGGGAGACGTACCCTTCTCCCACCCAGGGTCTAGACTCTGACAGTCTCCAAGGTGCAAACACAAAACGGGGGTTTCTGATGCCTTAACTAGACCCTGGCTTGCTGGCCTGGGTTTTGAGTAGCCCTCGTTGTTGAGCTGAGGTTGATCCTCTCTGGACCCAGTTTTTTCAGTTGTGAGATAAGGACAATCAGAGTGAAGACAAATACTATACAGGGTGGACAAAAATAGGTTTACAGTTATCCTGGTGGAAAATAATATGACAATAAATAATACAAGAATAAACTCTGTGTTTTTTGTACTCACCACTGTAAACCTACTTTTGTCCACCACTGTATCTGGGATGGAAGCCTTTGTGTGGAAATGCAGTGGAGTAATCACCTTGCAGATTAATCTAGGAAACCCTACCAGGCCACATCTGCATAAAAAACTCTGTGTGAGTCCTGGCTGTGGCTGTTGCAATGTTTTGGTGTTGTTGATTATACTGCTGTTGTTTTGTTAACTTGATCACCAAATTAAGTTATTGCGGTGCTAATGTCCTCTCAACCAAGCCCATGAGAACTGCCTACTGTTGGGAAAGGCAATACTGAAGTCCAGTATGACAGATCTATTTTTCTCTAAGGAATGTTGCTCTGAGTGTAGACAGAGAACCACCTGAGTCAGAAATAGCTTCCTGACCTGATGACCAACTTGGTGAATCTGTTTTCTGGTGGATCTGCATTTTAAACAAGCTCTCCAGGTGGTTCTTATACATAGTAATGTTTGAGAATTACTGTCTTACATTGTTATTATTATTATTATTATTATTATTGTAGGTGAAAGGTAAATATTTGTTGTGGGATATTTACTTCACAAATACTTACTGCTTGCCTGCTATAATGGTAATACTTATAACAGCAAAAAGTATGTAGGTGGTACCAGGCACTTACTTACCCAAGAAACCATCATATATATTAACTGGATAAGGTTGGATAAACCTAACAAACATGGTGTAGATACAGTCATCCCCATTTTATAGGTGGGGAAACTGAGGCACAGAGAGGTAATCTTGCCTGAGGTTATACAGCTTGTAAATGGCAGAGCAAGGATTCAAACCCGAGGAGCCTGCCGCCACAGTCTGAGTGGTTCACCATTGTGCTAAGTGCCCAATGCTACACAAGGTCAAGGGGATAGGGTGGTGACCCAGACAGGGAGCTCACAGTCCTGCGGGGCAGCCCTGACCACTTCTTCTGCCACCCTGCTCCCCTGAAGACCCACTGCTGCCTTCCATCCACACTTGTTGTGTCCAGGCATGGATACCTCTTTCAGGCTCTTACCTGCCAGGGGCAAGGGTTGTTACAGGGGCCCCAGAACTGGCAGATGCTCCTGGGTGAAAAGTCCAATGAATGAGATGAGTAAATATTGTGAAGGAAGAGAACAAAATGACTCACCTCTTCCTGTGGAGGTGGTGAGGTATTAATATTTCAGTCCCCTTGGGTTGTCATTTATAAAGATTGGAAGTGATTACATAGGGATAACTCAGTGCACATCTGGGAGGAAGCCTCCGTTGGCCAGGCACCTCTATCCTAACCCGTGGGGATCCGTGGGTGTTGAATACATGGGTGTCCGGTTTCCTTGGACAGAGTTAATCCTAACGGCCAGACGCAGAGGGAGAGCAAGTGAGTTGATGCAGTGGATATTTAAGTTTCGGTGGTGACCCTGGGGGCAGCCCAAATGCCTGGGGGTGATTTCTGGTTTAAAAATATTGCTGTGCTATTTCTACACGTCTAATCTCCCAGCCATTTGGAGCCTGTTTTATGAGACACGGCATCGGGTGGTGCTCAGTGTTAAAGGCCAAAGAGATTAACTGGGTTCAAGTCTGGGCGTCTGTCACATCACAACCAAGCCAGTAACTTCCATGTTCTCTCAAAAACCCACATCCCCCTTTGACTAAAAGAAGCTTTGCTGTTGATCTGAACGTCTCTCTCTTTATTTACAAAGTTTCAACCCCACCCCGCCGCTGCTCTCTGTAAATGCATGATTCTGTCTGCAGAGGGAAGAAACGGCTGGAGGGATGGCTGGGACTTGAGGGGTACGTAGGGGTTTCCCGTTCAAGGATTTGTTTTCCAAATTAGGACTTGCTTCCAGAGAAGTGAAGGAGAAACCTCATCAGGCCCAAACTTTGAACCCTTCAGCATTGTGATGGAAAATACTCAGGCTTGGGAGCCAGACAGACCTTGATTAAATGTCGGCTCCCTCTCCGTGTAGCTGTGTGATCTTGGAGAATTTCTCCCCAGGAGCCTTCTTTTCCTCACCTGTAAATGAGGCTAACAGGGTCTACCTGTTCCTTTGTGTGAGGATTAAATGAGAAAATGCCCTGGAAGCACAGCAAGCCTCAGTGCCTGTCACACAGTAGGTGCTCAGTCAGCGCCAGTCTCTTTTCTTTTGAGAACTCTCTGCCTTTAGCCAGGCCAGTGAGCCTTCAGGAAAATGGGTGTATTGCCAAAATGAGGTTGGGCCTAGGGCAGTCACCCCTGTCCTGCTGCAGGGCTTCCCGCTGCCTTCCATCTCTGAGGGTCACCCAGCTGCTCTCGCCTCTTCTCCCCAGTCCCACCCAGAGCTCCTGCCTGGAAGGCTTCTGTCGGGCCCCCCAAACATGCCCCACCCACACCTGCCACGGAGCCCTTGTTCTGGCCGTTCTCTCTCGAGGAGTGCCTTCATTCGGATCTTCCGGAAGCCCCGAGCCCATCCCCTAAGCTTTTCCCTGGCTGCTGGGTAGCTTACCTTCCTCCTCCCCGTGGCTCTTCTCGTCTGAACCAGTACTCTGTCCTTCCTGCGCACTGCCCTGGGCTGTGGCTTAACACTTTCCTGTGCCCCGTCTCCTTTACAAGTTCCTAGCAGGTGGGCCATTCTCCCTCGTCTTTGATGTCTTCCACCATACCTGGGGGCCTGCTGGGCACAGGGCTGGCGCTCCTCATCTCCTGAAGGAAAAAATCTTTCCTGGTCCCTGGGTCAGAAAGGACCAGGGAGAGGAGAGCACTGAAGGGCCAGAGCAGGCCGAGGTGAAGTAGGGGTGGGCAAGGTTTGAACTCTGCAGGGCTGCAGAAGGGAGCTGTGCCCTGGCCACCCTCTGCAGCAACCTTAGGTGCCCTGGACCATGGAGGGGTTGCTGGGACAGGAATGGCAGCCCCATCCCTTACATTCGCATGTCCTCATTATGGGGAGCCAGATAATTTCGCATTCTGTTTCATGTGTTGGGCAGCCCTGGGGGCTCAGGGAAGACGCAATCCTCCCTCTTTGGACATCGAGGCTCAGAAAGGCTAACTGGGCTTGCCTGAGGTCATACAGCAGGTCAAGGGTGAGCCCCAGGCGGGAAGATAGCTCCCCTTGGGAAGGGTCTGTCTGTTGTACCACACTTCCCATCTGCTCCCAGAGCTTGCCGAGGCGCGGTCACTGCTCTGAAGACCCAAACAGGAGACCGAGAAGGAGGCGAGACCCCACCACAGCAGCCACACCAGACTCAACGAGGCCCTTGGACCCTTGTCACTCCCCTTCTGTGGTGCGGTGACTGCACGTGCCCATTGCTGCTGCAGCCACTCGCTGGTGCCCTTGTGCCAGCCTTCATCTTGGCGTGTGGCAGGAACTCGAGGTGCTCGGTGCTTCAGTGTCCCCTTTTTGGATTTGTTTACT
>PVKM010051386.1:0-10494 GCA_004027735.1 Carollia perspicillata
CTGCAACTGTAAAAACATACATCTTTTTTCCAATGTGGCAGCTTTATTATCTGCAGCTCTCCTTTGCACTCATTGTCATGCTCCTTCACCCCCTTCAAAGTCCACAGAGCAGGGCCCTGGCCAGGTTGTGAGTTCAGTCCCCAGTCAGAGCAAAAGCGAGAGGCGACCAATGAATGCATGAACAGGTGGAACAACAGAACAGATGTTTCTCTCTCTCTCTTTCTCTCTCTCTCTGTGTCTCTCTCTGTCTCTCTTCCAGCTTCTAAAAAAGGGAAAAAAAAACTTCACAGAGTAGCAGAGCAATTTCGCAATTTTCTTAAAGTGTAGATGAGTTATATACTTCATCTACACTTTAAAGTGTATCTGTGTATACATAAAGTGCATATTACCATATACTTTTATATGTACTACATATATAGTATGTATTAAATATATACATGCATGTATGTGTATATATGTACATTTAGTCTGTGTGTGTATATGTATAGATACATATTCTTACTTAAGAATCTTAAATAGATTGCCGTTGAACCTAGAATACTAGAAAATGGAACCATTAACTTCTTCCCACAGGGCTCCTTTGGTATGTCCCTGACATGTCTTCTCATCCTCTTTCATTCTCTGCATATTAGTCTGATTTCTGTCTCTCTAACATGTGATGCTCATAAGTCTCAAGGCCTCTAGACTTATTTGTCTTTCTTAGAATCCTCTTGTACTAGGTCTTTGCATGGTGACTTCTTTTCAATATTTAATTCTGAATATAAATATCACTTCAATGTAGGCTCTCCCATGAGTGCCTTGCCCAAACAACTATTCCCCATGGCAAATTGCCAGATTACCTTGTTTTTTTCCCTTCATTTAATCTATCTGTACCTGAGATTACTTTATTTATTTTGTAAATGTTAATATTGTATCCCCCACCTCCCCCAATAGAAAGTCTGTAACTTGAGGATAGTGATTCTTTCTTTTTCCCTATGATGATATTTCTACCACTTAGAATGCAGAGCAAGTGGCCAATAAATGGGAGTTACTAATCAAAAACGGAAACAAAATCAACCTCCCTTAATATTTTCCACCCTGTAGATATTACTCTATATCTCCCACTTCATTTTACTGTGTCTATTTCTCTCTCCATTTTCACTGCTCTAGCCAACACAGCCTGGCTTTTGCCCATTGCACACTACAAATAACATTGTATTTCCATCTCTGACATTTCTACAGAGGTTTACAGCTCATCACACCTTCCTTAACACATCCCACCTCCTTTGAACTTTCGTAATGCGCATGTAAAGTTTTCCTGATATTAAAATATGCCATTTTCTCTTCCTAGACATTCCCTTCAAACTTCCACTCTTCTTTCAAATGCCTCTGAAACCTCCCAAGTGCCCCCAGGTGACTATCCTTATTGCCTTTCTTATGTACTGAATGTTCATTATACATGAAACGATCACTTTTCTTATTAATTATTTGCCTGTCTCATTCCCCTTTGGAATCTGAACTGCTTCAGGGCAGAAAGATTTTTTACTAATTGTGTATCCTTGGTGGCTAGTGTTTGGCTCTTAATTGAGGAATTAAATATGCATCTCTTAACCAAATGAAAACATTATGATGCCACCTAGAAAAAAATGGAAATTCTCAAGTGATTTTTGATAATAGTTTGCACCTAGTTTAAGATATAGATTGGTTTGGGACCCCAGGTAGTATGGGCCAGCCCGAAGTAGACATTAAGAGGGGTCAAAGAATCCATAGGAGCGCATATAGGAAAATCATGCTAGCCTTAGGCAAGTATTCTTTCTAGCCTTGTATTTAACATGTGTTATCATTGAGGGCATCATCCTCTGATGACATTAACTGTGACATATTAATTGAGTGAAAAAGAAAATCCTCAAAGAGGAATCTAATCAATAAGGATTTCAAAACATAGCTGTAAAAATATGGGTAGGATATCTTTATGCTTTTTAATAGAAAGAACATCTTAGTTAATTAGAACACAGATCTCTTTTATAGCCAACTTTGGTTTGAAAAAGGATGCTTCTCTTGGTGCCGTTTAGCGTCATGTGGAAAATGCCACCACATGGAGCACTGGGCATGGTTTGGAATTCACATTCCTTGTAGGGGAACAACGCATGCCTGGGAATCATTGGCAGCTTGACTGCAGAAGTGGTCACACTGGCCACCTCAGGTTAACCAGTGGGAAAATACACAGCACAGTCTTTGGGGAAGTATTGGCATTTACTGTCAAGAGTCTTACATTTTTTACTATCCTCGGTGACAATCATTTTATTTGTAGGAGTCTACCTAAAGAAAATAAAGCAGCAACAATAAAAAATGAACTAGAGATATATGACAGCATCATTTATAGCCACTACTAAGTGAAGTAAACTAGTCAATTGTGTGAGCAATACTTGTGCCTCAGAAAAAAATGCAGACAATGTTAAACAATTGAATAATATTACCAGATAATTAATTAATGGGATATTATGCAGCAATTAAAAGTATTTCCAAAAGTCTTAAAATAACACGAGACTTTTTATATTTTGAAAATTAAAGAAAGCAGCAAAGAAATTTTATATACTGTGTGATCCCAAATTTTTAGAAATTAATATAAACTCACAAAAGAATGAAGATAATATTAAGCATAGAATAATAGTAGTGTAATAAATTTTAGTTTCTGAATTTCTATATTTTAGTATTTTTTGAGTACTGTTACTTACTAAATGGAAAAAAATGAACCATATACTTTTGGGGAAAAAGTGAGTCACTTAATTTCATAGAAGATATATTAAAAAAGCAAAAATTCAACCAGCTATTACATTAATTGACATAAGAATCTAGTCTGGCCCTGGCTGGTGTAGCTCAGTGGATTGAGTGCAGGCCTGCGAACCAAAGGATCGCGGTTTGATTCCCAGTCAGGGCACACGCCTGGGTTGCAGGCCAGTTCCCAGCAGGGGACACACGAGAGGCAACCATACATTGATGTTTCTCTCCCTCTCTCCTTCCCTTCCCATCTAAAGATGAATAAACACAATTTTTTTAAAAAAAAGAATATAGTCTGAATTAGCCCGTCACTGATTTCAAAATGAATCATTAGGAGGATGCAAGATATGACACAGAATAAACACAAGCACTTTTCCACTAGCATGTCTAAAAAAATACTCTCTTAAATATTGCAGATATGTGACACTGTGAAAAAGTTTATTAGACAGTCAATCATATTCTTAAAAAGGAAAGCCTGTTTAGGAAAAGGACAGGGAAGGATAAGAATAAGGATAGCTTTTATATAAGAAAAAAATTAGATAAAGGAAGAACTGAAGGAAAGAAGAAGGAAGAAGAGGAAAAGAAAAGAAAGGGAAAAGTAAGGGAAGAAAACTCTTCAGGCTCCAATCTGGGTATATTATAGGCAGACGGTACAGTTATATGCATAACCCTTTCTCATGTAATTTATCATTTCTGGCAGATATGAATCAATAGGTTTGTCACAAAGAACAATGGTTTATTTCTTTCTAATGCCTTTAGCTTATAAACATTTCTCCAATCATCTCAATTTTGTTTTTATCATGCATTTGTAAGTATTATCATCATATATTTTTCAAAACAGAAAACAGTTTTGACCATGATATAAATATATTCTATAGTAATATCAATAAAATGTGTTGACAGGAAACTTGGACTTTTATTTTGGAGGATTCAGTTTTCTTTAAGAAATCCATGCAATTAAAGTCAATTTTATTTTACTAGAAGCAAGTCATGATAAACATAACTTTTTAAGTATCTAGTATCATAAAATTTAATATTGCTCTAAGGCCTGAGACTCATAATCACTGAAACAAAAAATACATTTCCTGATAGTTATGACATTGTTAAAAAATTACTGGAATTTGAGTGAGAAAGTCTGAATTCCACTTCCAAACTCGTTACTAAAACTAGCTGTGGGTCTTTGCTACATAGATTGATTGGCTTCTGTGAAAGGAAGCTCATCAAATATTGTTGAAATTTGATGATTAAATTCAAGGTCAGACTGAGTGCTTGGTATAAAAAGTTTATAGTAAAATTTAAAAATAATAACATAAAAGATCATTTTCAAAATCTATACAACACAATGTTATATCTAGACCTACAACCATGATATGACTATATCTGATATAAATTCTAAAAGGCAACTTTTCATATAAATAAGAAGGAACCATAAAAGACCCAAATGATGGCTCATTATGATGAGGACTGTCATATCTCTAGTGTTGGTACAACAGTATTTATATTCAAACTTCACAATTTTGCTAGCACAAGTTTATCAAGATCCTAAAATTTTCCTAAGTACACTTTAATATAAACTATTATTGTCGTTTTTATATTTTTAGAGTCCTTGCAGCCTTAGAATTCTATGTCTGCACATAACCTGATGTTTCAGACCTTGACGAATGAGTACCTTGTTTTCTTTACCAACAGTTTTGATCCTGAGTTACTTGAATGAACTGCAACTGAATGCTTAGTATATTATATGCAAGCATTTTCAAAGATAATGATCAGAATCATATACATTAGAGGTGGGAAGGTCTTAAAAGTTGATGTACTTCTTTTCATTTTGCAATGGAACAATGGATAACCCCAGAGTTAACTGATTCACCCCCAGTTGCACAACTTATGAAATGACAGAGCCAGGGATAGATCTAGGTTTTCTAGTTGTGAAGTTTGGGTTCTTGGGCTAGCCCCAACCAATTTTAACTAGTCTAGATTCTTCTCGAGGTATGATTGGGAGTTTCTTTGGAAAAATATGATTATACTTATGATTTATATTTTTTTCAAGTATTGAATTAACTTTAATTGGAATCTTTAATTTGAAACACTTATAGTCTAAAGAAATCATCTTAAATTGCAATGATAATGCCACATCAATGAATTTAACATTTATTGCTCACCTTGGAATACCCTTATTCTCTTTACGTGGAAAGTATTACAATTATAATTATTAGTTTCTTTTAAAATTTTCTCTATATACTTTATTTTTACTTCAATTAATCAGAGTAATAAGTTATAGTCCTACTTAGTATAATGCTGGATTTATATTTCTATGGATCATTAAGTTTATTTCCATTTCAACCATCTAATATTTCCAGTGCCAATTTCCCGTAGTTATAATGGAAAATGTTGTACCTGCGTTTTGGGGGTATTTTTGTACCTGTGTTTTTTCTCACATGTTTTCATCATACTTGAATCACTCAAACTATATTATCATTATATATGGAGAATAATAACATTTCACTTTAATATAGGATATATCATATAATTTCCACTAAAGTATCTATAATATAAAATCAAGGGAAATATAAAATGTTTACTAGCTGGCAAAAGAAACATTTACAAATGGCAATTCATCAATATTCTTCTTAGTACAAGAAGAAAAAATATTATTTCAAAAAATTATATGCCAAAAAACAAATGAAAAGAAACAGTCTAAGACATGTTCTCAGTTGAAATCCTTGCTCGTTTTCAAGACAAAGTCCTTTTCTTGTATAGCACTTTTAAAAAAGTTTAATTCTCTAGAATTTTTACCACAAACAAGTTCTGTTAATGGATGGGTCGCATGTATAGAATATTCTAAATTTAGTATTAAAGCCATAACTAGATGTGCATAGGTATAACTACTCTATCAATTAAAAAAATTTTTTAAGTCAAACACTTAAATCATTGCCCTCTCTTATGATGTATTTAGTTAAAGAGTGCCCCCTTGTGATTTCTAAAACCTTATACAAACAGCAAGATCTAATTTGGGAGACTTTTTTAATTTAAAAGAAAGAAATTCCTTTCATACTTAAGATAGTTGTACATGAAACTACTTTAATTTTTAGTTTAAATGTATTTTGCTGGAAAAAGAATAAAGTGCTTCCTGGGGCTTGTTCGGAAAGTAGTTTTAAGAAAAGCACTGAACCTTCTAGGACTCCGGCTAATGGAATGCACACACTGCTGCTGTTTTCCATTTTTATGCCCACGTAGGAGGCTCTGTACAGACAGACGCTGCTTCTCGAGAAGAAACTGCTGAGCTTACACTGATTAGAATTTCCCTGGTAGTGCCACATAATTTTGACATGTTTCAGGCTTGTTCTTCATTAGGAACCTAAGGGTACGATCGAAAGGCCGTATGTTCCTCCTGGTCCTCAGCGGGGCTTGGGTGATGTCAACAGGGAATTGTTTGTGTAGATCAAACAAACAGCAAAGCTCACACTGGGACTGAGAGTGGCATGATCTTGGGAACTTCAGATCGTGCAGCTCTGAAATACTGGAAAGCACCCAAATGGAGCATTAAACTAAATGGTTTCCCAATGAGAGATGAAGAAATTAAGTTAATGAAAGTCTGGGAATTTTATGCACAATTACTAGACTACGCTTACCACTGTTTTTACTCAGTCAACTCAGTCAGTAATTTATGAGTAATGTATCTAATTAAAGTTACAGAATATTATACTTCTTTTTAAAAAGTGTATATTTATTGTATATAATAAAATAGTTTGTTCTGAAATAATTTCGGACTCTCCACACACATTCACTTCTGACTATGAAAATAAGTTATCTCAGTTTACTCAGCTATAAAATAATATCAAAGGACAAGAATGCGCCTTGGGTGAAATAAAATGGTGATCAATAAAACAAGGGAGCAGAATGCAATGGCGGCCTTTCTAGTAAAAGTCAATGTGTCAGCAGTAGACCAACTTTCGTAGGTGACTTGCGATAAAAACTGGAAATATACACTCTACCAATGGCAGATATTCTTCAAACTATCCACATTTCACTGTCTTCAAAGTATAAAGCACTTATAAGGAAATATAAGGGAAAAAATATGTTTCCCCAAAAAACATTTCCCTAGACCAGCTTCTCAATCAGAGTGGAGGCAATTTTAACCTTAGGGGACATTTAGCAGTGTCGGGGGACATCGTTGGTTGTCACAAGTAGGACGAAGGTGCTGCTGACATCTAGTGGGTAAAGCCCAGAGATGAGGCTAAATGTCCTAGATCACACAGATCTTGCCGCGATAAAAAAGCATTCTTCGTTGGAAGCAGTGCTGAGGTGGGAAACTTGCTCTAGATGTAGAATTTCAGATTTTACTGGCTATACAGCTTTCACAGCTAGATTTTGTGTGCCGCTTATAATTTTTCTCTAAATATAAAATTTTGATTCCATAAATATGTCAAAAATATAATGATATTTTTAAAAGACACTAACAAAGGTGAGTTCCAACTTTGGGAGAAAGACACTACCTACCTGGTGAGAAAAACTGACTCAGAGTATTTTTCTCAATTGAATCAAACTTTACAGATAACAAGAAAGCCATTTAGAGATTTGGATTAATCAGCATAATAAATCTTAAAACTATGTCATTACAAAATAATTTAGCCTTCACAGCTTGCTATGTAATGTAAGACTGCATCTCATACTGTATTAAACTAAACTGAAAGGTAAACCCTTAGAATTCTAGACAATTTTCAGGAAAACTGCTATTAAGCCTACCCATTTTGCTAGCAGAATTATCAAAAGTAGCTTTGTATATTATCCTCAGAGAGCACGGTCACCATTAAACCAAGACTGAATTCTTTGCAGGCAGGAATTTGGGTAATACAATGTCAGCATTCCAGGATATGTAGTCACCAGACCATTATCCAGTTATACGACTTGGGGCTAAATGTAAGTTTTTCTGGTGGTAAATGAAACATTACCTTCTCCAAAATTAAAACTGGCACATGATCTTAATTAAATACTATGGCCTTTAAATATGCTATTAGTTTCATTATTCTCTATAAATCTATTACAAGGAATACGAGAGAAAAGATGGCAGAGGACTGAGATTTAAAGAATGAAAACTATAGCTTTAGTGATCTGTATGTCACTTTCTGCTTTGCATATCATAAACATTTATGTGTTGAAGAATCTCAACTTGTTTAATGTTTAAAGAATTTTACATAAAGCTGCTTCAAAAAAGGAGTGTGATAATTTGGTGTCAACTTGTTTTCAATCACAGTTTACATTCAATATTATTTTGTGTTAGTGTCAGGTGTCCAGCATGGTAGTTAAACAATGGCAATACTTTACAAAGTGTTCTCCCCAATATTTCTAGTACCCATCTGACATGATATATAGTTATTACAATATTATTGACTATATTCCCTATGCTGTACTTCAAATCCCAATGACTGCTTTCTGTCAGTTTGTACTTCTTAATCTCTTCATGTCATAGACACAGACAGCAGACTGGTGTTCCCCAGAGGGGAGGGGTTCTGGGGAGATGGGGTGACAGAGATGAAGAGATTAAGTGTCAACTTGGCTGGGCCCTGGTGCCCAGATATGTGGCTGAACACTATTCTAATGCTTCTGTGAGAATGTTCTTCAGAGATTAACATTTAAATTGGTGAGCTTTGAGTTGAACAGATTGCCCTCCATAATGTAGGTGGGTCTCATTTAATCAGTCGAAGGCCTAACCAGAACTAAAAACTGATCTCTCTGAGCAACAGGAAGTTCTGCCAGCAGATGACCTTCACTGGGTCTCTAGCCTGTCCATCCACACTGCAGATTTTGGACTCGCCAGCCTCCTTAATCACACAAGTCAATGCCACAAAATAATTCTTTATATATACATGTCCTATTTGTTCTACTTCTCTGGAGAACCTTGACTAATACAAGGGGATTTACATTTTTTAATAATTATACAAAAGTTATAGATTTTTCATATTTTTCGGCTTAAATAATACTAAAAATAAATGCATACAGGAACAAAGGCCAACATAAATATATGTCCAATAATTATCTCAATCGAATGCCCATATAACTAGAACTCCGGTCAAAATTTAAACATTTATTACTAGTATATAAGACTTCCTTCTGTCTTCAGTCAATCATCATCATCTCTCCTCGTTAAAACATTTCTAATTTTTAACACTATGGTTTAGTTGCCTCTTTTAAAACCTTTTAAACATGTCATTTTTCCTAGGCTTGACTATTGTAAATTTTATATATATATATATATATATATATATATATATATATATATATATATATATAATATATAATTATGCTCTGGCTGGTGTGGCTTGGTGGATTGAGCACAGGCCTGAGAACCAAACACCTGTGGTTTGATTCCCAGTCAGGGCACATGCCTGGGCTGCAGGCCAGTTCCCAGTAGGGGACACACGAGAGCAACCATACATTGATATTTCTCTCACTCCCTTCTTCCCTTCCCCTCTAAAGATAAATAAATAAAATCTTGAAAAAAATTTAAAAAAGATATAATTATGCATTTACATATAAAATGACATTATATATACTATAATTTAACATGATTGGTATATATATTATCTGTTATTGACAGATACTACTTAAAATCTTGCAATATGATTGTCAAATGACCTAGTTATGATTTTAATTTTATCCATTTTTATTTTTTTATATTTTAAGGCATATAAAAGTGAAATTGTTACATTGTCTTTGCAGATGGAACCCTTAACACTGTAAAAATCCTATTTATCTGTAGTAACATCTCTTACATTAAAATCTACATTTTCCATGCCCTGGCTGGTGTAGCTCAGTGGATTGAGCATGGGCTGAGAACCAAAGGGTCGCCAGTTAGCTTCCCAGTCAGGGCACATGCCTGGGTTGCAGGCCACGTCCCTAGTAGGGGCCATCTGAGAGGCAACCACACATTGATGTTTCTCTTCCTCTCTTTCTCCTTCTCTTCTCCTCTCTCTAAAAATAAATTAATAAAATATTTTTTAAAAATCTACATTTTCTAATTATATAGTTAAATCAGCATTGTTTGTGTTAGTGTTTCCATAGTATAGCTTTTCATATTTTTTCATTTTCATTTTTTTCTTTTAATAGTTTTGTGTCCTTATATTTTAATTGTGTCACCCATTTTTCTTTTTTCTTTTTTTTTAGATTTTATTTATTTATCTTAGAGAAAAGGAAAGAGAAGGAGAAAGAGAGGGAGAGAAACATCAATGTGTAGTTACCTCTTCTGCACGCCTACTGGGGACCTGGCCCACCACCCAGGCATGTGCCCTGACTGGGAATTGAGCTGGCGACCCTTTGGTTCACAGGCCCACTCTCAATGCACTGAGCTACACCATTCAGGGCTCACCCATTTTTCTAATTCAGTCAAATAACCTTGTCACATAATTGTAGCATTCACTTTATATACCTAATGTAATTTTCATATGTGTTTAAATATTTGATTTCTATTTTTGTCTTTCTTGATAGCTTTTAGATCAAGTGAATATACTTTTATCATTTTATATTTATACTAATAAGTTTACTAATTAAACATTTTTTCTCTCTTTTAATACCTGGGATGGTGATTAGAGTATGCATCCTCGAGTATCAAACACTAATGAAAAATAACATACGTATCTCTTTTTTAGACTAGCTCAGTCCAGTGCGTTAGACCTTGGCCCCATGTGCTTATGTAAATTTAGTTTAACTCACTAGTATTAAATTAAAGTAAAAACTATGATA
>PVKM010051387.1:0-10486 GCA_004027735.1 Carollia perspicillata
TCTTGCCTGCAAGGTTTCTTTTGAGAAATCAGCTGATAGCCTTATGGGAATTCCTTTGTAGGTAACTGTCTCCTTTCCTCTTGCTTCTTTTAGGATTCTCTCCTTATCTTTAATCTTGGGTAACTTAAATGATGATGTGCCTTGGTGTGTTCCTCTTTGGGTCCAACTTCTTTGGAACTCTCTGGGCTTCCTGGACTTCCTGGAAGTCTTTTTCCTTTGCCAGATTGGGGAAGTTTCCTTCATTATTTGTCCAAATAAGTTTCCAATATCTTACTGTTGTTCTTCTCCTTCTGGCACTCCTATAATTCGGATGTTGGAACGTTTCAAGTTGTCCCAGAGGTTCCTAAGCCTCTCTTCATTTTTTTGAATTTTTGTTTCTTTTCTTCTGGATGGATGTTTATTTCTTTCTTTTGTTCCAAATCATTGCTTTGAGTCCTGGTTTCCATCCCGTCACTGTTGGTTCCCTGAATATTTTGCTTTATTTCACTTTGGATATCCTTCATTTGTTTTTTCATTTTTCAACCAAGCTCAGTCAGATCTGCGAGCATTTTGAATACCAGAGCTTTAAATTCTCCATCAGATAGGTTGGCCATCTCCTCCTCGCTCAGTTCTCTTTCTGAGGCTTTGCTGTGTTCTTTCATTTGGGCCATATTTCTTTGTGTTGACAAAGCTGATAGTTTGTAAGGGGGCGGGGCCTCAGGTATTCACCAGGGCAAGGCAACCCTCTTTGCTCTGCTGTGGTGTGGCCTGTGGGGGAGGAGCCAGAGAGGGGACAGTGCGGCTCGCCTTTTGTCTCCGGCGCACCTTTCACGAACTCTCGTGAGACTGGGAGTATCTCCCACCGAGGCAACTCTGGCAACTCTGGCAACCCTAGCTGTAGCCCACAGTCAGCTCTGAGTCTCAGTTTTCCCCTTAAGTCACCCACTCCCTTCCAGTCCGCCACCTTACTGGTCTGGTTGTTCTGATTGTTTTCTTTAATTCTTTGGTTGTTAGAGTTCCATGCAGTTTGATTTTCTGGCACTTTTGGTTGTTTATTGATTTTAGATTGGTTGTTATCCTACTTTTGGTTGTGCAAGGAAGCAAAGGGTTTCTACCTATGCCTCCATCTTGGCCAGAACTCCCTATAAAATTATTTTTATCTAGATATATTCATGCTCTGAGTGCTGATTTCATTAGCTTTCTTTCTTTGCACAAATATCGTTCCTGTCTTCAGGAATTCTGATTTGCCAACTAGGAGGAAGGTGTTTTTATTGATGAATTAGGGGATCATGTCCCCCTCTTCCTATGTGCTCCCCTTCCCTGTCTAGAGTTCGCAGATGCTTGATGGCCAGAATCAGGTCCTCTAGTGGCAGCTCCAGACACAGAGCTAGCAGGCAACTTGGTCTGGTGCTGATTTCAAGACATTCAACTTGCTGTGAGCTGCATAACTGGCAACATGTTTTTTGCCAGCCCCTTTTCACAGATGAGGGAGCCACCAGCCCTGGCTCCAAGCAGCATGCCTGAGCTCCCTGTCCTGGAGTCCCTTCAATGAGTGCCCCTCAGGAGCAGAACTCTCAGCCACCATGGTGCTCCCAGGCCCTCAGCCGGCCAGCCCTCTGCTGTAGCTCCTGTGTGTGTTCTTTGTGTTCATGGTGCTATTGGTCTGAGTTCTGACCCAGCCTTATCTTTTTTGTATTCTCTTTGCACTTTTCTCTTTTATTGCTGTGTGTTTGGAACAGGAAGCATAAATGATTGCTTCCTCACAATAGCCGTCGGGTGGATGCCACCCAAATACCGAGAATAGGCGCGTGGATAAAGAAACATAGTAGACACCTGCGATGGAACTTCAGCCTTAATAAAAAGAGGGGAATCTTGTCACATGCTACAACATGTATGAACCTTGAGGACATTATCCTAAGTGAACTAAGCCAGTCATAAAATGACAAATACTATGTGATTCTACTTCTAGGAGATATCTTTACTAGCCACAATCATGGAAAGACCAGGTAGAAGGGTGGTTCCTAGGAGATAGGGGAGGAAATGGGTAGTTGTTCAATGAGTATAGAGTTTTATTTTTGCAACATGAAAAAGTTCTGAAGATCAGTCACACAACAGCGTAACTGTGGTTAATGCCACTGTACTGTGCACTTGAACATGATGAAGATGGTGAGTTTATATCGTGTGCTTTCTACTTCAATTAAAAATAAAAGATAAACTTAATAACATTTTGCTAGGAAAATGGAAATGATCAAAGTATAGAACCTATTATTGGAGCATTAAATGAAATAGGTGTGTAAACTGGTATAACCTTTCTGGGAAATAATAGTAATAAATGTCAGAAATCTCAGAAATTGTTAATATTCTTGACACACTAAGTGAAAACAAATAGGTTACAGATATATATACACACACACATATACACACACATATATATACACATTTTACACACATATACACATGAAAAAAGTCAAAGAACATGCAAAAATTATCAATGTTGATTATCTCTGGGTGGCAGGATTGTAGGTGAGTTTAATTTTTCCTTTAATTTTTCAAACTTTATAAAATAATCATTATTTGTGTCATATAATAAACTTATACTTACTCTGACCTAATAACTTTTAGTGTTAGAGTTTTATCCAAAAGAAATGAACAGAGGCGTCCCGGAGATGTATGGGCAGGATGCTCGTTACCGTTCTCTGTGATAGCCAGAGAAGGAGCTGATGATCAGCAGGGGAGTGATAAAGTATTGTGTGACCAGTGAAAGTCATACTCTGAAAGACATGGAATACAAATGCTAAAGTGGAGAGGGGGAGTAGAAACAATTTTGATATAATGTAGTATTCCCTTGGAAAATTTGAACTAAAAGTAATAGAAAAAGTAAGTTTGTAAAAAACCAAATTGGCAATAATATAAAATTCCTGTAAGTGCCCATCTTATTCAATGGATGCTGAAAAGTCATGGAAAGATTGAGGGGCTCCAACACTTAGGCAGCATGATGTGGAAATTCTTACAGCTTGGAAACTACTATAGGTACAAAAAAACAGTGTTTTTGAACCTCATCCCTTCGCTCAAGTGTTTTCTATAATGTATATTTTATTTTGACTATGGTCTTCAAAATGTTAACACTGTCGTATGAGTTTATCCATTTGTTTCTGCAAATAACTCTTATTTTATAAATGTAGTCGAACGTCCTGTTGAAACAGTGCTGTGTAACATTTTGCCTGAATATATCCTGTGGTGATCGTTCCCTTTACCGTTTACAGCTTATGGTTACTGCGGTTGTACTTACTTACCTCTGTAAAGCCATGTGTGTTCTGACAGTAGACGTAAAATGAGTTCTCCAGACACAGGTTTGTAATGATATCAACTTAGAGAGGAAGATTCATTTTGGTACTTAGAAAAAAACAGGCAGGAACCATTTATACTCGTATATGTGTACATGTAATTAAATCAGTTGCTGTGATCTATTCTGTTTAAAAACTGAACCACGGCACATCTGAATAACAAGATAATAAACGTTTCTTACACTCGGTGGTAAAGAGAGCCAATACCTACATGCACCATTGTTTTCTCTAATAGCAATTTGTACCTTCACTACCTATGGGAGTCAGAGGATAGTATTTTAGCTTGCTTCCCATAAAATATCCCTGAATGTGTTGTATATGTGAAGTATGGGAGCAAAGTGATCTAGAAAGAAGGTGGCTCTGGGTTCAAATGGCAGCTCCACTACCTACTAGCTATTCGAGATTGATGAGTTTCCTCGTATATTTTTGTAAGCAGTAATAATGGTACTTAACTCACTGGGTTGTTAAATTGAAATAATGCCTGGAGACTGAGCACTCCAGCAGCCAGTAGCATCACCTGCTGTTATCACAGGAGAGTAAGTAGGGGTGGGGGAGGGGAGGCAGGGGTGGGAGACAGGGGCTGGAGGCCAGTCCAGAGAGTTTTGCAGGTCATAGGAAGACGCCAGATAAGGCTGGCTACTGCGTGAGATGTGTTACTGAGAGGAAGACAAAACTGCAAACAGCAGAAACTGCCCCAGTACGAGTGTCTCACAGCTGGTTCTCTGACTCTTCCAGAGAGCCATGTCCTGCCACCGCAGCCAGCTCCTCTGGTTCCGCCGGCTCTACGTGCTCTTCTCCCGCTACATGAGAATCAACTCTCTGCACTTTCTCTGACGTCTGGAAGCCTTCGCAGATCCAAGGAATAAGGAGTAAGAAGACGAGGAAGCCCAGACCCTGGTCTGGAGCTGGCTCTTTTCCCAGAACCAAAGGAGACCCCAGGGTGGGGTGGCCCCCAGAATTCTGCTCGTTAGAGCTGCAGCCCCTAATGGAAGGGAGGCCACACAGGCCAACGGGCTGTCTAAACTTCACTTCTCCCTCTGGGGAGAAAAACAACATCCAAAATCAAATAAACCCAAGGATAATAATAGGTCTCCTGCTAGCTTCTCAAGTTGTTATAGAAAACAGTGTACATGAGAGCACAGTGGACTTCAGACACCTAGCACAGAGCCTGTGCTTATGGTGAAAGTACGCTAAAGTCACTTACAGGTGCGATGCAGCCCATTGAAATGGTTTCCAAAGCAGGCTCACCAAATACATACACACACAAGAAAAGTCTCTATTGAGTTAATTCAACTGTATTTCCATTGGTTTATCTGTGTGGCCTGTGTTGGATTTGAATCTAAAGAAAACCTGCCCTATCTAACACCATGGTCACTGACAGGGCGCCCAAGCCCCGATCCCTGTGCTGGGCAGTTTCACATGGAGCTGCGTGATGCGGGCCCTGCCCTCGGGAACTTATAGTCAAATATTCAGCTCTCAACCTTTTGGAAAAAGCAGGGAATAGGAAGAGAAATTGGGACATTTTAAAAAAGACACACAGACACTCAAGAACCTGATGTTTTAAAAAATTGTATTATGAATAAAAGCATTCTGAGAGGTCAGGCTTGGAGGCTACTCACAGAACCTAGCTAATAGTTCAGGGACCTAAGGCAGGGCAGCTCCACAGACTGGTGACCCTGGTGGGAGACCAGAATTGCCAGCAAAGCAACCACAGGCGAGGTGCTTCACCTCTCTCTGCCTCAATCCTCTCATCTGCAAAACGAGGACAAAAATGTGCCAACCTCAGAGAAAACGGTGCCTGAAATTTCGGCACATAACAAAGGTCTGACGTGTAGTAGATGCTCAAGAAAGAGGAGCCACAGCTGTTCTGAGAACTAAAGAGCAAGCAGGCATTAAGCAGAGGGAGCAGCATAGATCAAAGGCCTGACACAGAAGAGACCGTGGTGTGCATGGTCCTTGCGTGTTCCCTCTACCCGGCCGATGAAGTCCTGAATTTCTGTCTCCACAGTAGCAGGTTAGAGAGCTGCTTCCTGGGTCTCGTCACCCACCTCGCTTCCTGGCTCTGGGGCTTGCCAACGTCTCGAATGCCTCCTGGGGAGGGAATGAGGCGGACGGAGCTATCAGGCCCCTCAGCTGGAATTGAAAATGCAAAACTGGCTGTTACCTGTCTACTAAAGGTGTGTCAGCAGCTCCTCATGGCCTTCATGTGAAAGTGACAAAAAATAAGCCACTAACCCTGGTTAGAGTTCGGGGACTCGTTTGACTCCTCTCCTGCTACTAGGAAGGCAGACACCCACCCAGAATTGCTTTTGGGACAGCAATTCTCGATACATGTTAAGAGCTTTTAAAATACACATACTCTGACCTAAGGAAATATTTAAAACATCAAAATTGTATATATAATGATCATCACAGTATTATTTAAAATAGCATAATGAGAAAAATCCAGTGATACAATCATACTTGGTAACAAGGAAAAATGTTCATGATATATTAAATTTTGAAAACCAGGTTAGGAGTACTAAAATTCAATAATGGTACACATACACATAAAAGTATACAAATAAGTATACATATATATATAAGGCTATATATCCATAAGGCCATCTTTCTACAATGAACATTTATAGTTTTAAAGTATTTTTGTTGTTCATGAATAGTTTTTTATTGTTTATGCTTTTACATTTGTCCCCAATTTCTCTCCCTTTGCCCACCTCTACCAAGCCTCACCTCACCCCTACCTCAGGCAATCCGCATATCATTGTTTGTGTCCATGGGTCCTGCATAAATGTACTCGGGCTAATCCCTTCACCGTCTTTCATTGTGCATGAATAGTTTTTATGTGAGAAAGTAACTTTTGATAAGACGTAAAATTTTTTTAAATGTATAGTCAGTATAATTTTAATTATGTAAAGTGCTGGCCATTTATATACTGCCGGTAGACATAAATGGTGTCTACATGCTCTTTAGTTCTCAGATTACCTGTGGCTCATCTTTCTTGAGCATTTACTGCATGTCAGACCCTTTGCTGTGTGCTGTCAGGTACCATCCCAACTGCTGCAGAGGACAACTCGGCGATTTCTAGTGAAGTTATATATCCTCCGATCCAGCATTTCCACTTCCCGTAATTTACACTGCAGGTTTACTCAGGTGCCAGAAGAGGTGTATACGGGATAGACATTGAAACACTTTATAATAGTAAAATACTGGCCCAGTCCAACTGTCCATCAACTAAGGATTGTCTAAGTATATTGTAGGTAAAACACTAAAATACCACAAAACTATTTTTTAAATAAAAATTTGCCTTTAGCCCTGGCTGGTGTAGCTCAGTGGATTGAGTGTGGGCCTGATTCCCAGTCAGGGCACAAGCCTGGGTTGCAGGCCAGTTCCCAGCAGGGGACGCACGAAAGGCAACCATACACTGATACTTCTCTCTCTCTCTCCTTCCCTTCCCCTCTAAAAATAAATAAATAAAATCTTTTTAAAATTTTGCCTTTATTTTATGTTCACCGGGTCAATTCAAGCTCCTGTCTATATCTTGTGGGTTGGGTGGTGGAGTTGGGCCATGGTCAACCATGGCCTTTTCAAGTTACAAATCAGTAACAGTGGTCCAAAGGTGGCCAACACTTGTTGAGTTTATTGCATCACTGTAAACAGAAAATCTTGTCTCCTGATCAGATACCCAAAAAGTTATAAAAGAAATGTAACTTAGCTCCAATTTGAGCATTTGTACTACAGAATGTGAGCCTCACCTTGGCTTTATTTTTTTATTTTCAAACATTTTATTTATCTACTTTTAAAGAGAGAAGAAGGGAAGGGAGAAAGAAAGGGAGAGAAACATCAATGTGTGAGAGATACATCGATCAGTTGCCTCTCTCACGCCCACAGCCAGGGACCCAGCCCACAACCCAGGCATGTGTGCTGATCAGGAATGGAACTGGTGACCTCAGTCCAGTGAGCCACACCAGCCACCGTTCACCTTGGCATTTTTAAAGGACTCACTGATCCTCTATAAGGCCTTCTATGTCGTAAAAGTACTTATCCTACCACATCTACAGAAAAAGGCTGTACATTCTCATTATATCTGTAGTGCCATCGAAACTATGAGATAACAAGTTACACTTGCTGGAATCCAATCTGACTTCCAGCCACCAGGGCAGTCCACCCTAGCACTGCCACAGAGGGTGTCATTACCAGATGACACCCAGGACCAGCCACAACTTCATACTGAACTACTTTGGTTTACAATTGTGACCATACACTACCATACAGTTGACAAATTTTACCCTCTATTTGAAGAGTTTCTGATAAAATAGGCAGTTATTCCATTTGTATCCTTTCCATGTTTTAAAATAAGAAAATCCTATATTTGTATTCTCTAAGATTCATAGTAAAAACATTATACAAATGTACACGTCCTTGAAAACTCTAGCATTTCTAGTGTACAGTATTTCTACTTGTAATATAATTCTACCAGGCAGAACTCTGTAATACCTAAGCTGTCAAACAATCCAGAAGACACCTTAATTACCCTGAGACTACAATCCCAAACCAGAGAGCGCTGCGATACCATCACAAGTGAAGGCAACAGGGAGTTGAGTTGCCTTCACTCCCTGTTCCCAGGGAACGGAGTCCCATTTGGCAGCTGCCAGGGAGTCTCCAAATCCACACCCCAGCCATGCCCCCATACCAAGTCCAGGCAGCCAAAGGGACTCCATGGCAAATACCCAGAATTACTGGAGAGTCCTGAAGGTGTCCCACCAGAGCTGCCAGAAAATGAAACCAGAAAAGTGTTCCTGCTGCCTGTCACTACCAGAACCAATTAGTGGAGACAGGATTGAATCTTTATGGGCACTCTAATAAGATGCTGGCAATCTGAGAAGATGGTGGGTTAAAACCATCTTAACATCTCACCTCAGGCCGACATTTTTATTTTTTATTTTAAGATTTTATTTCTTTTTAGAGAAAGGGGAAGGGAGGAAGGAAGAGAGGGAGAGAAACATCAATTGGTTGCCTCTGTCACGCCCCCAACTGGGGACAGGGCCTGCAACCCAGGCATTCAGGAATTGAATGAGTAATTGAATGAGTGACCAGGAATTGAATGAGTGACCTTTCGGTTCTCAGACTAGTGCTTAATCCATTGAGCCACACCAGCCAGGGCAAGCCAAGCTTTTTATCAGGAGAAGAAAGGGTAGGAGAGGGGTTGGAGAAGAGGTTAACCACAGTGCAGAGGCCATTTCCCCACTATTTTATCTGTTGTCAACCACTCAGGTGCCATCTCTATCCCTTGCAGGCCCTCTGGGGTACAAAGGTTGAGTTGCTCCGGGCTGTGCATTCCAGTCTCTGGAATAACAACTTTCCACAGGCATCAATCACTGAAGCCTATCCACTGGCTGAAATCTTTAATTCTTGAGTTCCCCTATCAAAAGTGATTCCTAAAGGCAACAAACAAGGCCTTAACCTGCTGAGCTCCCAAATGCCTCTTACCCTGGTCAGATGAGAAGTCAGTAAAAACTCGGTGGTAACTGTACAGGCTTTCAGCCTTTTGTCTTCAGGCTTCAGTCAAAAGGCCTTCAGGCTTTCTGTCTTTAGGGTAAAATCTCATTTCCTATGCCACTCTGGTGACAATATCTTCATCTTTGGCAGCACCTCATGCCCTCATCTCTGCCCACACGTACATCTTGCCATGTGTGTGTTTCAGGGGCAGAAAGGGACTAAAGTCATCTGAGGTTTCCATCAGTCTGCTGCACCCCAGGCCACTGTGCTTATCATTACAGACTCCGACAGACTGCACGCATTCCAGGTTGTTCGGCTGAATGTCTTCGCACTTTCTTCCTGCCTGCCAAAACTCAAGGTCCGTCTTGGTTATGATGTCCCCACCTGCCATGCTGAGAAAGATGAAGATCACCTCCCAGTAAGACACGCCTCCAACCTGCTCGTAGTAGCCTAGCAATGGCTTGATGGCCACCGTGATCCTGGGGTTCAGCTCATGCATCTCATCACATATGAACATGGAGCTTGCATAGGCCCTCACATTACCCTGGACCCACCTCTGGAACTGGTCCTGGTGCAGTTTCATCTGGTGCTCATGAGGGAAGTGCGGAGTCAATACAAACAGGTGAACAAGGTTACCCTTTAGGCCTTTTGAATGAAGTTTTTCAGCCACAATTTGGCTCACGAAATTCTTGCCTGTGCCAGCCCAGCCACATAAGGAAAGAGTCCATGGTTCCTTGGGGTCTCTGTTGCTCTTGAAGTCTGTCAGTGCCTTGAGAATCACCTCTTTGGCCAGATGCCGTCCTAACAACTTCTCCTCCAACTGCAGCTTGAGGGCTAGACAAAAGGCACAGCTTCCAGGGCTGGTGGCCAAACAGAGGCCCTATCTGCCCTCTCTCCCTCCCCCCATCTGGGGTGAGCTGTGTGCCAGATGCGAATGTCCACCGAGGCCTGTCCCTTGCGTCCCTCCCGCCCCTCCAGGCAACCCACAGTACTGGACACGTTGAGCAGCTTCTCCTTGCCACAGCACTCGGCGAAGAGACAGTAGAGGGCCAGGTGTTGGTAGGCTAGGTAGAAGGATGGCAAGGGACATAATGATGGGCTCAATTGCCGCCAGCACCTTTGTAAGAGGGTGCAGCCAGGGGCCACCCCCAAAGAAGGATCTGTAATGGGGCCCAGAACTCAGGGTATCCAGGAAATATTAAAAATATGGGATGTCCTCACCCAAACAAGTCTGAACTGGGGGATGGGACACATGGAGCAGAGCCATTGAGACTTGTCTTCCATAGCAACAGTTTTGCAAATAACCTCTAGAATGGTTATTTAACATATCTATAGCTTTTGACTGGTTTCATGGATATGTTAAATAGCTGTGGCCTTGCTTTGAGCCAGGGAGAAGGGAGTGACTTCTACCTATGATGTAACAGGGAGGCAACTCCCCATGGTTACAGAGCCTGCATAAGAGTTTGGAGATGATTGGCTCCACACCACAGGGCCACGCCTGCCAGACTTACTATGGCAGCCCAGTAAAGCTGGAAAAATATGGGAATGCTGGCAGGTGTAGCCGATTGTGGGAGGAGTCAGAAATGGGGGTGCACTGGGATTTAAACCCAGGTGCAGCAGCCATGACAAAAAGAATCATGGGGGTGCTTTGGGTCTCCCTTTGCCAC
>PVKM010051388.1:0-10479 GCA_004027735.1 Carollia perspicillata
TTCCTCTAGGACTTTTATGGTGTCACAACTTATATTTAAGTCTTTTATCCACCTTGAATTTTTTTGTGTGTATAGTATAAGTTGGTGATCCAGTTTCATTTTTTTTTTTTTGCATGTAGCTGTCCAGATCTCCCAACACCATTTGTACAAGAGGCTATTTTTGCTCCATTTTATGCTTCTGCCCCCTTTGTCAAATATTAATTTACCATAGATACTTGGGTTGATCTCTGGGATCTCTGTTCTGTTCCATTGGTTATATGCCTGTTTTTATGCCAATACCTGGCTGTTTTGATTACAGTGGCCTTGTAATACAATTTGATATCATGTATTGAGATCCCTCCTGCTTTGTTCTTCTTTCTCAAAATTGTTGCAGCTATTTGGAGCCATTTATGGTTCCATAAAAATTTCTGAAATGTTCGAAATATGTCTTGGGTACTTTAATAGGGATTGCATTGAATCTATAAATTCTTTGGGTAGTATGGACATTTTGATGATGTTAATTCTTCTAATCCATGAACATGGTACATGCTTCCATTTGCTTATGTGTTCCTTAATTTCTTTCTTCAGAGTTATGTAGTTTTCTGAGTGTAGATCTTTTACCTCCTTAGTTAGGTTTATTCCTAGGTACTTCATTCTTCTTGTTTCTGTATAAAATGGGATTTGTTTTCTCATTTCTGTTTCTGATATTTCATTGTTGGTGTACAAAAATGCCTTTGATTCAGTCAGAGGTTTTGAGGCTTTATTTCCCTGCACTGGAATCCTGGGTTGCGTGGTCTGTCTCGCCCCCCAGTTGTTCCTCCCGGTTTATCTGCACACAAATGTAGGACTGCTAGCTCTGCCAGCCACTGCTTAGCCTTGTCTTCCAGGTGCCGCCTCGCGATTCACCAGCCACAGCACACCCTGTTTTGCCAGCCACCTCCTTGCCCTGATTCCTTTCCACCCCAGCTGCCTGTCTCTTACTGGTCTGGATGGATGTTTCTTCTTTAACTCCTTGATTGTCAGATTTCTATACAGTTCGATTTTCTGGCAGTTCTGATTGTTTTTTGTTTTTTAAATTTGTTGTTGTCTTTCTTTTGGTTTTGCAGGAAGGCACAGTATATCTGCCTATGCCTCTATCTTGGCTGGTAGGGGAGTGAATCATGTTTTAATGTCTCATTTTAGAATATACTCACAATAACATACTCATGCACTAAGAGTACTGAAAGGCAAAGCCATGAAAATGTTATTGGAATCAGAAGTAGGTTTTCTTGTTTTGGGAGGTTTTGTTTTGTTTTGTTTATTTTGTTATTTTAGTTTTTTTATCTAGTTTTTGATCTAGCTGTATTTTCTAATATTTCTACAGAAAATTAAAGGTTATGTGTAAATGAAAGACAACCCACTGAATGGGAGAACATATTTGCCAAAGGCACAGCTGTTAAGGAGTTAATATCCAAAATTTATAAAGAACTTATAGAATTCAACACCAAAAAAATAAATCCTATTAAAAAATGCACGAAGACCTGAATAGACACTTCTCTAAAGAGAACATACAGATGGTCAATAGACATATGAAAAAATGCTCAATGTTACTAATCATCAGAGAAATGCATATTAAAACCACAATGTGATATCACATCACACCTGTCAGAATGGCTACCATCGATAAATCAACAAAGAAGTACAGGTGAGGATGTGGAGGAAGGGGAACCTTTTACAACTGTTGGTGGGAGTGCAGACTGGTGCAGCCACTATGGGAAGCAATATGGAGTTTCCTCAGAAAAACTGAAGATGAAATGTCTTGTGAACCAGTAATTCTACTTCTGGGAATATAGCCAAAGAAACCCAAAACACTAATTTGAAAGAATATATGCACCTCTATGTTTATTGTAGCATTATTTATAATCACCAAGATATGGAAATAGCACAAGTGCCCATTAGCAGATGAATGAATAAAAAAGCTGTGGTATGTTTATATACCACAGTAGTATGGAATACTACTTAGCCATAAAAAAGAAGGAAATCTTAACTTTTGAGATAGTGTTCATGGACCTGGAGAATATTGTGCTAACTAAAATAAGTCAGAGAAAGATACGTACCATATGATTTCACTTCTATGTGGGGTTTAATGAACAAAATAAATTAAAAACAAAATAGAAACTGGTTCATAGATACAGAGAAGAGACTGACAGCTTTCAGAAGGGAGGGGAGTCATGGGGCTGGGTGAAAAAGGTGAGGCAGTAAGCAAAGCAAAGAAAAATGCATAGACAGAGACAGCAGCATGGTGATTACCAGAGGGAAAGAGGGATGGAGGGAGATAGAAGAGGGTAATAAATGGTGATGGAAGGAGACTCGACTTGGGGTGGTGAATGCACAATACAATATACAGATGATGGATTATAGAGTTACACACCTGAATCCTATGTAATTTAATTAACCAATGCGACCCAATAAATTCAATAAAAACTTTTAAAAAGTTATATCTAAACAAATTAAAGTCACTTGCTGATTTTACACCTCCAAGTGGCAAAATAAAATTGTTTTACTTAATTAATGAACAACAGAAAAATGCCCTTCTTTTTTAACTCTATTTTTATAATACATTTCATAGATGAATTAAAAACAAATGTTCTCTCCTGGCATATAGCAAATTATTTCAAAACACACATAGTTGGTTCTGAGATCTAATTCATCTGCCTCTGGACTTTTAACTTTATTTTTATAGTTAATATTTGTATTATTTTATACATATGGGCTTTAAGATTGTGTACTATTAATTGGCTGCTTCAGAGTGGTGTTTTTCTTATACAGTTGATATAAGACTGTATACCTAAATGGATAAATAAAACCAAAACTATAAATTTCCAGAATAGAATGTTCATGAAACACTTCAAAATTGGAGTTGTTTGCTATGCATCTTACTGTCCACTTCCTTAACCATAACAGACCTCCACATACTCCCTAAGTGAGAAAAATTTGCTGAAACCTCCAAGATACTTGGAAATTTAAAGATAAAGTAGCCGCCTCAATCATTAAAGAGAAATAATACATAAAGTTTATATTTTATTTAAAATCAAATTATAAATTTAAACAAAAATTTTGTAAATATATGTATGTATGTTTACATGCCATAATAGACCCAAGTTATAAGCAATACATACTCAATGTAAAAATTCTACAATACACAGCCAAACATAAAGAAGAATACAATATTCACATGTGCATGTCGATATCTGAGTGCATGAGATATATACCTGAAGTAAGAGACACATTTTGTGTGAATGATGTGGACGAAGGCTTTATCCCCTACATGACTCCACCAGGGTCTTACAGATGTTGTATCCATCATGAAGCTGTAGACTGCGAGTTCTCGTTCTGTTTTCCACCCATTGTCCAGGAGGCCTGCCAGGTGGGATTCTGTGCCTCTCTCTGTGGAAGTTTGACACAGGCATTCCATTTTAATCCCTTAATACTTCTTTCAGGTACTTCCCACGTGTTTTTATTTTGAACTCTCCCTTTTTTCTTTCAAATGCTTGACATGTCAACAAAACCTTCTGTTTTCCATTTGCTGAATTTATCATTTCAACATCTGTAAACAGTGTACTAAAAATATATGAACATAAGATTGTTAGTGAACATCCTAAAATCTTAAAAATGGACAAGATGAATTGAGTTGAAATTTTTCATTATTACTGAGAAGGAGTTTGTTTGATTGCTTGTTTTTTAGGGGGGAGGAGGTAAGCTATTGAATGAACTTAGAAACTAGCCTTTGGGTAAACTTCTAATTTATCTTATTTGCTTACAATTCTGTGGGCTAAAGAGAGTTCAGAGAGACCAGTTTGTCTTAGCTTTATGCCCCAAGGCTTGGGAGTAGAGATGTTGAGATTTTTCCTTCTGTGTCATTCCTTGACCTTTGCTGCCACTGGAGATGGGAAATTCAGATCCGTCCCAGGGCTTTAATTCTCAGTCCTTGAATATCATCAAGCACTTCTTTTTTTTTTATTAATTGTTGTTCAAGTACAGTTTTCTGCCTTTTACTCCCATCCCAGCCCACCCCCAGCCCTTCCCCTTTCCCTCCCGTTTCCAGCCCCACCTTGTTTTTGTCCACATGTCCTTTATACTTGTTCCTGCAAACCCCTCCCCTTTCCCCCCGAAATTCCATCAAGCACTTCTTAGGACTGTGAAAGAAGATGGTGCCGGCTCAGAGGAGCCATGTAAGGAGGTGTGACACCTGCTTCGGAAAAAAAAATTAAAGATTAAGACAAAATGGGCAATAAAAACCAAAAGGGTAAAGGACATAATAAAAGAAAGATTAGTTAATTCATCAAATATCTGTCTGTATAGATCAAGCTTCTTAAATAAAATACACAAAAGTCACTGCTCCAAGAATTATCCATACATGATATCAAAGCCAATTTAAGGACTCTCAGAAATGTGACCACGTTACATGGATACCCACCCCCTGATATTTAGGTAAAGATGTGGGACCTGCTGAGAAAACTCAAAACTTTTTTTATGTTAAAGAATCCCAGTGCAGGACATCCTAGTGCTGGTAAAGTTAATGTCCCCAAATGGAACAAGGACAGTTTGTGTCATTCACTGGGCTATGAGATAGTGATTATCATTGCATTCAGCTAAACTTCGGGGAAATTTCTACTTGTCTTTACTTTTACACCTATCAAAAAAGGGTAGTTTGACAGACCCTTCTTTTTGGCACAGCATAATGGAGAATTATCCCCAAATAATATGTAAATCCAAGTTCACAGTTTATATTCAACTCCTAACAAAGGCTCGCCAAAATAAAATGCAAGGTGCCTCACGCAGGCACCCGTTTCCTCCTCAGGCTGCCCTCGTGCATAGGAGCCCTTCCCGCCTGCATTCCCAGGCTCTCTGGGAGAAGCGCTGCTTTCCCTCCCACCTTTACATCCAGGCAGGAAAGACAGTCCCCGAGACAACCCTGCCCTGCTGCTGGCCTACAAACAACCTGCCCTGGTGCTAGCTAGCTACCTACCTCTGAGGAGCGAAGCTCCGTGAGGACTCAAGACCAGATATTTTATGCTCTGTATCTCAGAGTAGTCTTCATCCTCACAGCCCAATTTTCCTAGTGGCTTTCTCTGTATTTATTATTAACCGAGCATACCGATGACGACTTTTGCCACAACCTCAAAAATTTGTCATCATTAATGTCAAGATAGCTTTTGCCTGACATATAAATTCTTCAACTTACTAGAAAAATCAGATTTCTCCTTGTTCATAAGCCCACCTCCTACTATTAGTGCTTTTCAGCTGCTTTCCTCAGCAATGTGCTTTCCAGATCAGTCGACTAGCAGGTGCTGGGCAGTACACAGTGAGGAATATTAACTTTTCTAGTTAATCTGAAACCCCTAATTGAAATTTGCACACTTCCCCCTCTTCCTACATCTCCCTCTTTCTTGTGCTCTTTACATGTAAGTTTGGAGGAAGAGAGCAACCACCAAGAAATGAAAATTGCTCATTATTGGACAAATGCAAATTAAAATGAGATGTAATTTTTTTCCAGTCTTACTGATAAGAATGAGAAGGATGACTGTGCTGGTGAGCTCTTATACTTCAGGCAGAGTAGACAGAGCCAGTCAGGGCTAGGAGGCAGGGAAGCATGGTCCTGAGAGCTGAGCAAATCCCATGTATAATTTTTAGCTTATACCCCTTGCTGGTCAGTTTTGAAAACCATACGCACTTCTTAAATGGCTTTGGTTTTTGGCTCGGGAATTTAACTTCTACAAACGTGTCCATAAGGACACAAAGATGTCCATATGAAGATATTTATCATACCACTTACAATACAGAATTGGATTATGATATAGTCACTCAGTGGAATATAATGCGGCAAATATAATGTCAGTGAAAACCTATATATATGCTATTGACCTGGGAACATTTCCAAACTATATATTTTGTTACTTTTATAACAAAAAAGCATTTATATGTATGCATATATGCACATATATGTATATATGCTTACAAATAAGCCTGAAAGACTAAACATTAAAATTTCACAGTCTTATCTTGGGTTTCAGGAATTGGAGTAACTTTTTTATTTTGTATTTTCTAAACTTTTTGCGTGTATAATGCAAAATTTTATTATCAGACAAAATAAAAATATTTAAAAATCTTAAAGATATAATAAATTAACTCATATTTGATTATATACTGAGTTATAATCAAATCACTCAGCAAACATGTAATAATAATTGTAATAAAATAAATGCCATTTATTAATGTGTACCAATAGGCATTGCATTACATTTTTATGTATATAGTCTAGTAAAACATTCCACAGTAACTTCATGAGGCAAATAAGATTCAGCTGGCGAGATGAGATGCGGAGTCAGAATTTGAATCCTGTTTTGTCTGTCTTCAGAGCTATTCTTTTCTGGCCCTTGAGCCCCAAAGATGTGAGGTTTACAGTGATGACTTAACCTGAATCCTGCTTCTAAGGAGTTTGCCGGGCAAATGGAAGCAATGTTCTACATTGGCGTGATTTTTCTGTCTTGTTCGTTATCCGAAACTGAGGTCTATGTGGCAATCTGGATTTCCTGCACCACTGTTCATCCACTCTGACAATGCCATATAGAAGGGGCCTTTGGAATGTCTGATAAGAGACAAGGAAAGGACTTGTGGGGAAATGTATTCCCCTTTCCATCCTGAGGGACTGGCTGCTGAATAAGACAGGGAATAGGGCCATAAAGTAAACATCCACCCACTGCCGCTGGCTCATTTTTGGTGTGTTCGAAGTATATTAACCAGTGCTTGTTTTCATATGAGACAGTTTATGTAGAAGTAACCACAGCTGATAAAACTCAAGAGTTCATGCCAATAATGAAATTCCTCACAGTTCAAGTAATCATGGGGCCACTAACCTATGAGGTAGTTACTAAAAAACACAGGGACGGATCCTAATTATTCTTATTAGCCACCATTTGGGTCAAATAACTAACTTGTCCAAAGTTCATTGCTTCATCCTTCATTGTTATCAGCCAAAGAAGAAGAGCAGAAACATATGGGATTTTTTTATTTGTTTCAGTCAGTATTGCTGGTTTCACAGAAACATGTTCTTATATGGCTTCCGTTGAATATGTCACACAACTGTAAGCTCCGATGGCTGGGGATGACCTCATGCCGACCTCATAACCACAGGACATTACTTACTCTTTGGGGACTCAGGTGACCCTGTCCTGCCCATGGCTTCCCCAGGCACCTGTCCAGATGCTGAGTAGAACCTTCCTCCTTGGGTGAGCCGAGCTTTGAACCTCCTGAGTATGTCTTCCTCACAGAGTTAGGAAGTTTGCACAGTGTTTGTTTCTGAAAGATTGCTATTTGATATTTACATCCTAGCATTCTCAGTATTCTTTTATTTTAAAAAATCACTCTATGGCTTAAACTCACTTTTGTAAATATTCCTTGCAAATAAAATATATAGGTCTATAATAACTTACTATGTAGGTATAGGTTTAGCTGAGGATCCTCCCCTGTGATTTCTTCTGTTTCTGACTGAGGCCCTTTTTCTTTCATGATTCTGGTTCTGCCTTGTCTCCTGATTCCATGAGCTGCCCCTCTGCACCCACGCTTGCCACGCTCTCTGGTTTGAATGCTGATCCGTATTTTTGCTATAAAGGCAACTTATCTTCTCAGTCCCTAAGTGCCCCCATAAGCATTTAATATGCAGAAACTTCCTACTGCTGTTACACCACCTCAGGAATGTGTGCAGGAGTATTTTCATCGCTTCAGCTATTTCTATTCCTGTTTGATACTGCTCAGATCTGCTCAAAGGCAGGAAATTTTAGAGGGTCTGACTTGAATCAGAAAATGCGCAGGCAGTGACTTCCACAAAATGCCCTTAAAAAGGCTGCCTCCCTCAGTCACATAAAGCCTATCCATGTCCTCGGCCCACAGCAGGGACATTAAAAAAAATGAGGGGCTTGCCGCTGGGAGGGCAGGGTGGGGATGATAAAGATAAATTAGTGATATTTTGTCTTTAGTGAGTTTCAATCTTGTAAGGGAGACAAGTGCATGAATATCTATACCATAAGGTTAATTCACACCACCCGAAGAGGAGAGGCCCGTGTAATCAGACAACGTTCTTAAAAAATTGACAGATTATCTGCTAACCTTCTGAATTCACATCTCTTGGATCCTAGGCATACTTACCCCAGCTTCTAATAATAGTTGGCTATGAAGCAATAACCTAAGCATTGTGAATTAAATATCCCAGAGGCCATTAATGGCTGATGTTTCTCTCTCTTATTTTATAAAAATCAGATCTCTGAAATCATTCATGAGATATAATTCACTACAGATGAGGTTTCTCCACTTCGGTACAAAGTGTTTTTGGTCCTGACACTACATTTTGAAGATATTAAAACTAAAACTAAAAGCATGGTCTACAGCTTGTGTTAATTATCCTGGAGTAGTTTATGGAAGCATTTGAGTTCTTAAGACATACTTATCTAAATATGATTAAAAAAGCCTGTGTCCATGTTATGGCTGTCTCTGTACTCAAATGATTATTTTATTCTCCTAAAGTTTAAATGCTTTGGGTTTTAATGGGCAGAATGGATGAATATCGAAAGCAGACTAACGGGGATGAAGTATGAATGGCAATTCCATGTACTTGGTCATGGTCGACACATTGGATTCTTTTGACCTCCACAGTGCTTCCAGCAGAAGTCCAAGTACTCGATTGTCAATTAGAGGCTTGAGTGTGAGAGCATAAATATGCTCTTTTATTCTTCCAGTTGTTTAATGCTTTCTCAATGTTAATGCCTTTGGCTTTGCAGGGGAGGGGGGTGGGGGTTGAGCTCTAGGGAATTATTTTAAAAGAAGGAATGTGACCCTTCATCACAACCAGGAATATTCATATTTTTTGCTTTCCCCAATAACCGTTTCATAGGAAAAGTCTGCGTATACCTGGAGCTAGACATTTTTAAAGACTTCCTGAAACAAATGTTTGTTCTAATTACAATTTTATATGGTTAATGCCACATGAAAAAAACTCCCAGTGTGCAAATGTGCACTTATGGAAATAATAAATCACAGCAACATCTAACACCAGGTTCCTGATAGCTTGCGCAGAGGATGGGTAAACAAATGCAGCGATAGCCACTAACCACTGTAGTCAGGACCATAAAATAAGTAATTAGATCATATCAACAAATCAGACCCGTCTGGAGGCAATGGAGCAACAGCTCTGCCTTTTAACCGGATTTTATTTCAAGACCCTAATAACAAATGAGGTGCATCCTTCTCCCAGAGACCTATCGTCAAGGAAAGTAACTGGAATGGTTATAATTAAGTTTTAGAATTTTATCTGTTTTTAACATGTAGACATGAGAGTTGTAAGATTTTTACAATATTTTATTTTATAAACAATCCATGTTCATTGTGGAAGAGTGAAAGGATAGACAAAGAAAAAGGAAAATCACTTGTAATTCCAACACTCAGAGACACCATTATCTGGTTGTAATCTTTCAAACTTTTCAATGAATACATATAAATATGTAGTTTAATAAAAATGACTCAGATTTTACTTTCTGTTTTCTAACCTGAATTTTTATTCAAATTTTCAGATCTCATATCAATATATATGTACATTTCCAAACAGAGGTTTTATGTTGTCCAACATAGATTTGGGGGGTTTGGGAGGCCATTTACCCCTCAAAAGATATATAGAATATTTGCATTACATGTGTATATGCATTTTTTTTCCCAGGAAAAATGCACTGAGACTTCTATTGAATTTACTTTAACTTTTATTGATGAATTTAGGAAGAGGCTACAGTCCTGTATCTTTCCACTCAGAATAAGCCTCCCAGTGTGTTCTTTTCCTCTTTGTTCCTGTTCAAAATTTGTACTTTTCTTTGTATAGGTCCTGCATCATTGTTTTAATAACATACTGATCATTTAAAAAACATTTAATTTATTAAGGTTCCAATATTTCTTATTGTGATTTCATTGCATCTTAGGGTCCCTGTCTTCACCTTGTAAATCCATCTTCAATTTAATATAGAACTTGATGATACTGTGTGATTCAATTTATATAAATTTGCTTTAGGTTTAATATTACATATACATGGTTCCAAACACCTATATACTACTTTTTGTAAGATAGAATAAAGTAAATGATTTATGAAATGGGAATATACCCACAAGGGTTTACTTTGCATTTTTATATAACAAATCTTTTGAAATCTGTCTTTTAAAACTGTAATAAGTTTTCCATCTAATTAAATATATATGTATACCTTGAACTCTCTCTCTCTATATGTGTGTGTGTGTGTGTGTTCCACATTTTTTGTATATAGACCAAGTTCTTTAGAATTTTTGCTAATGAAATAATTTTCTAAAGTTTAATGTTCCCTACAAACATAATCTCATACAAGTCAGAATTACAGAAAAAGAGTTCAGAGAGTGGGTGCAAAGGATGGATAAAGGTTTTACTGCTCCAAATTAATGAAGGAAAGTCTA
>PVKM010051389.1:0-10482 GCA_004027735.1 Carollia perspicillata
TTTCGCTAGGAAACCATACTAGACCTAGGACAAAACGACTCTTTTTGGTGACCTCTAGTGGGCACGAGACAATCCTACAAAATAATGAAAAGTAAAGTAAAAACCCTTCCCAGTAAAACCAGCTAGGTTACTCTCAGGTCAGATGACCGCATCCCACCCATTTCCACCCTTATTTTTTTCTTCCAGTATTTGTTTTGGATTTAACATAGTTTTACGTTACGACTCACCTGCTTCACCTCTGCGTGGGCTGGGCTGACGGTGTCGGATATGTGAATTGTTAGTAGCAGTTTAAAATGGAACTGCCAAGCGACCAGGCATTGACCAGAGCATTGACCTGGGCATTTACCAGAACAGAGCGCCGGGCAGTTCGCTCTGTGGAGTCTTAAGGGGCTCTTAAAGCTCCGAGGACCGGTACTGCAGCCAGCTTGGGGGCACACGGCGGCAATCAGGACTTTAAGGAAAGGAGGATGCGGACGAAGGCAACGAGCAATTCTTGCTAGTGGCAAGGCGATTCTCCCCAGACTTTCACCCAGCTCTAGAGGAAGAGTCAGAATAGGGTCCAGGCGCACTACCCGTAGGCTCCCTCTTAGGACCGGTGTCCCAGAAAGCGGGAGCTGGGGCCGCTCTCCTCCGCGGGAGGTTGGTACTGAGGTGGGGTGCTGGGGTGTGTGGCCGCCTTCGGAGCACGCGGTACGTTATCTCCGCGCCGGGAGAGGAAGAGCAAAGTCGGCACGAAAAGCAGTTGCTGGGGTGCCTTCTCTGAGAAATCCTTTGGGCGGTCTCAGAAACCGAGCTGGGTTCTGAATAGTTTCTGGAAAAAGCTCTCCAAACGCCCTCTGTCCCCGCCCCTCAAGTCCTGCACCCAGTCCTCAATCCTCCCCACCACACTGTCGCCTCACTTCGGGGCTGTTAAAAGGGTCCTTGGGGACCGCCCAAGTCCTCCCGATGGCCCGGGGCGGGACGCGGGAGCAGGCTCCCCCCGGCATCCCGGGGTTGCCCGCTTCAAACCTCCCCGCCCCGCGGACCCCTCTCGGCCACTGCGGGAGCGGAGTGGGAAAACGGCACAGCGAGGCGGGGAGCCTGAGGTCCAGGGCGGGGCGCCAGGGAATCCCAGCCAGAGCGAGCCGGAGAGGTGCAGGCGGGAAGAGGAGGGCGGCGCGCGTTGGGAGGTGAGCCGAGCTGAGCCGGGAGGCGAGGAGGCCCCGCCCCCGCCTCTCCGAGCCGGCTCCTTGCAGCCTCCGAAACCGCTCACTTTGCTTCTTGCCTCTGGACGGCGGCGGGGCGGTTGCCACATCCGCGGCAGGAGGGAAAGCTGGGGACCAAGAGCCATCCCGCACCAGCTTCCTCTCTTGGCGCCCGCGCCGCTCAGGGGGAACAGCGCCCTGCCTTGAAGAGGACACCCCGGCCTCGGAGGGGGCACCCCGAGGGCACAAGGGGCGGCGGCGTTGAAAGCCTCAGTCTCCGCTAGTGGGGTGCAGAGCTGACGCCGGAGGGGACTCCCTGGACACCTGCAGGTACCGCCGCGCGCAGGGAGTGTCGCTAGGAACGACGCTGGGCTGCCGAGGAGGCTTGAGCCTAGGGAACCCGGGCCAGAGAAGGGCAGAATAGGAGCTCGCAGGCAGAGTGGGCCAGACAGCCCGCGGGCCCCGACGGTGCGCTCCCGGATCGGCCAACAGCAGGCAGATCCTGCTCGGCTAGGGGGCCTCGGGGCCTCGGGGCCTCGGGGCGGCCAACCATGACCTTCGGGCGCAGCGGGGCGGCCTCGGTGGTGCTGAATGTGGGCGGCGCCCGGTACTCCCTGTCCCGGGAGCTGCTGAAGGACTTTCCGCTGCGCCGCGTGAGCCGACTGCACGGATGCCGCTCGGAGCGGGATGTGCTCGAGGTGTGCGACGACTACGACCGCGAGCGCAACGAGTACTTCTTCGACCGGCACTCGGAGGCCTTCGGCTTCATCCTGCTCTACGTGCGCGGCCACGGCAAGCTGCGCTTCGCGCCGCGGATGTGCGAGCTCTCCTTCTACAACGAGATGATCTACTGGGGCCTGGAGGGCGCACACCTCGAGTACTGCTGCCAGCGCCGCCTCGACGACCGCATGTCCGATACCTACACCTTCTACTCTGCAGACGAGCCGGGCCGCGACGAGGCGCGACCCGGCGGTGCGGAGGCAGCCCCCACCAGGCGTTGGTTGGAGCGCATGCGGCGCACCTTCGAGGAGCCCACGTCGTCGCTGGCCGCGCAGATCCTGGCTAGTGTGTCGGTGGTGTTTGTGATCGTGTCCATGGTGGTGTTGTGCGCTAGCACACTGCCCGACTGGCGCGCCGCAGCAGCCGACAACCGCAGCCTGGATGACCGGAGCAGGTACTCCGCCATCCCTGGGAGGGAACCCTCCGGGTAGGACGCACTGCTTCTTTGCCCGTCGCGTCCGTCCTGTCCCGTCCGTTCGTCCAGTCCGTCGGTTCCGTCTCTGTCCTGTATGCCTCTGGGCGGCCGAGTCAGCCTGGGTTTGGGGCCCAGCGAAGCCCCAGGCGTGGCCAGCAAGGGACGGTTGGTGCTCACTCTCCACCCCTATTTCCCGGACAGTAGTCCGCTCTGGTCCACACACAAAATACCCCTCTCGTGGGCCAGTCGCCAGGCATGGGGAAGGGCAGATAATAGTTTACTTTTGAGCAGTTAGCAACCGGTTAATTAGATTTTTCTAAACTTTTATTGGTAGTATTCAACAATTTAAAATTGAGCTAAGAGCATTTCGAATAATTTGCCAGTTTTGGGTGATTTTGAAAAGACAGAGTCTTGCTATTGTGAATGTGGTGTACTATATACACTGCCTACACAATCTATACACTCTGTATAATATGTACTGTAATGGAGTTGTTATATAGGGCGTTAACTTAACTATAGACTCTAGATAATAGGTGTCTATTCTCTCCTTTTCTACAAAGTATGGAGTTAGCAAAGCACCTGCCCACCGTTTATTTAGTACCAAAGATTCACACTGTAGCATTCAGAGGGATCTTTAGTGTGGGGAGGGGAAAAACTATTACCTTGGTAGAAGAGAAAAATGTAAACTGCCCTAAATCTAGAGACAGTATTTGAGTAGTTAATTTTTTTTCACTTTAGAATGAAAAGAAAATATTTAAATCTTTCCTTAGATCATTTTTACCTCCGTAAAATTGGACTTTCAAGGGAGACAGCCTGTTTGGGAACAAATATAAAATTGCGTACTTTGTTTTACCTTTGATATTGTTTTAAGATTCCTGTTCATTCATTTTTTTAATTTAGCTTGCTCCAGGTAATCTTTTCCTGATAGGCATGCATATGTTTCTAATGGTGTTATCTGCCTTGATATTACAGTGGGTTTCTCCACGTGATATGCTTCCTTTGGAGAGTAAAGGTTTTTGTACAAATCTGAGAAGTAAATAAAATTGTCTAGTACCATGGAGTCCACTACTGATAGGACATCTTGGCATGAAATCCAAGATATGTGCTTTGGAAGAAAATTCATTAGGAAACTAATTTTGTTTAATGTATTGGTTTTGAGTTTTCAAATTACCAATAAAAATTACTTATTTGGTACTACAACAGTACAGTGAAATTAATTTATATGCCTAAATACATAAGTGCCCTTGATTCTCTTAGAGGACTATAGGAAAATGATTGGCCTTGAAATGATTCACTAGTAATTGTAGAATTCTAAGGTTAGTGAAGGTTGAGGCTACATTAGCAAAGGAAGTGGAAGAATTGAGTTAGTACAAATATTTAGGGAGTTGGCTAAATCAGTATGTAAGCAAAAACAGTCAAATAAGCTGAATAAAATTGGGAGGGGGAGTTTGGGGAGGAGGGGAGGGCAGTCTGCAGATCATTAATGTAAAGCACTCGGAAAGAAATGGAAAACAAGAATAATAGTTTTAGGGAGAGAAGGAGAGAGAGAGAAACCAAAAAGGGGAGAGACAGATGGAAAGAGGAAGACTGCAAAAGAAGTGAAGGAAGAAGATAAGAGTAACTCTTAATTTGTGTATATGTGTTTTATGTATGTATGTAATTATTCAAGTCAGAACTGTTTCCTAGATACGCAGATATTTCAGGCAAAAGCGTCCTTTTCTTGGCTTAATGGCCCAGTTTTAAGCTTCACTCTGATGGCACATGAAAATCAATATCTGTTATCTCAAACAGATAAACTGAAGGATGACTGAATGACTGCGGAGGCTGCCCGTTATAGAGGAGGGCCCCCGCAGGCCTCTTCCAACCCACAGGGCCCCTCAGCTGGCACTTCCGGTATAATCTCTCACCCCCTGCTTGCTTATGGTTGCTGAAATTAGTCTTTCTGAAACATCATTCTGGTCGTTGATCATACTTGGCACCTGCCAAGTAAAGTCAAAACTCTCTTGGCCTTCAAGGTTCTTGATGCCAGAGTTTGCCTTTCTTAACTTAGCCCTTTGTCATTTGCAAGCATCTTTTGAGTATCTGCTGTGTTCAAGGCACTGTTGGTGTTCCAAATATTGTAACTTTTTTTTTTTTTTTTGGTGAGGAAAAGGTGTCAGGTTGGTAATGTAGAAATCAGATGTATAGTTGATCAACAATTTGTGTTGAGTGTTCTGAGAAGGCCTTGAAGGTGTAGGATGATGGAAACAAGCCATCTTTGGAAGGTTGCAGAGGTTGTACACTGGCAGGGGTATCATTTATATAAACTATAGCGTTCACAACTTGTACAACCATGTGCGCCCCACCTGGAGAATTTTTCCAGGTTAAAGAAATGGCATGGGCATAGACTTGAAATCTGGATATTATGTTGAATGGGTATGAGTCCAGTGATGGCATGAGAGGTGGATGGAGAGAAAATGTTAGAAGGCCTGGAATGAAGGGCCTTTGCAAGCTGTAACTGGCCATCGGTGGGTTTGGGGTGAGTGTGTTATGCATATAAAGTAATGTCATGGGTTGTGCACTGTGGGTTGGAGATGGGAGAGACTGGAAACAGGAGGATGAGTTTAGAGATCTCTCCATAAGGAGGGAATGAGAGCTTGGATTGCTCTGGGGTGGGGAGAATGGAGAAGAAATGACAACTCTGGGAGATATAAGGAAGAATCAGAATTAATCCAGGGCACTGAAAGAATACAGCTCGGCAACTGATAAATAGACCTCCAGGCGCTAAGAGCACTTCCGCCACCTGCAGGCTCCATTTGTCCAGACTGGCCCTATCATCCGACTGTGCATTCCCTTGCTTCCTGAAACAGATTGTACATCAAGCCCAACTCAGATTGTTTCTCTTTTGAAGCCTTTTCTGCTTGCACTAGTAAATGCGATTTTCCTCTTGAATTTCTTGAGGGATTGCTTACTTGTGCTACTTATTTGGCATCTATAATAGCCTTCCTAGCATGGTCATTATTTTTTCATATAAACATGTCCTAGCTTCAAACTAGATGAGTTGAAAAGCCTGCGAAGGCAGTAAGTTCTCTTATACTATTTATTATGATAGCATGTTTTAGAAAAAGATGATTGTTCCGGCACAATAAATATCTATGGTGTATTTTACATGTCAGAATGTAACCTTCCAGGAATATGTCTCCTCTTGCAGAGGTTGAAGAGCTGTGTGGGTAAGGCTGTGGTCTTCAGGTGGCAGAGCTCTCAGTTGAGGAGGACAGGCTCCGGCGCTAGAACAAGAAGAATGTCTGTTGACTCAAGGAATAATTGTTTATGAAGAACGAACTGACTGTGCAAAGGGAATAAGGATAAGAGTACGATTTCTTTTTATTGACCTGAAATTTTGGAATGGCACACAATTGGAAGTTTGGAAGAAATCTAGAGAGGTTTCTAAATCAATAATTTGAAAACTTTCATGTATGGATATGAGCTTTTAAATTGATTTGTTGTAGATGCTTAATAATCATATAATGATAGTTTCAAACCCAAAAGCTACAAAAGCAAGCCTTTCTCCATTACCCAACCATTCAGTTCTTTGCCTTAGATGCAAGCAAAGTCACAGTATTTTCTGTCATTTCAAAGACATTTTATATATTTACAAAGCATATCATATATATTTTCAAAAACAAAAATACAGAGTGATAACACTGCCCTGAAACTTGATTTATTAACTTACCAACAGGTCATGGAGACTGTTCCACACGAGTCTATAAAGAGCTGCCCGATTCTTTTACGCAGCTGCATCGTATTCCCTTGTATGGAGTAACTTCTGGACATTTATATTGGTTCTTGTCTGCAGGATATGTTTTAGTGAATATCGTTGTGCATATGCATTATTTTGCTTTTATTAAAGTATATCTATAAGCTAAATTCCTGAAAATGAAGTCATAGGGCAGGGTAGTTTTAATTTTTATAGATAATTCTGAGTTACTTTCCAAAAGGATTATATCAGTTTACGCTCCTGCCAGCAATGTATGAGAGAGCATGTTTCTTCATAATCTACAAAGTGTTAATTGTACTTTATATCTTTATCATGCTGAAAGGTAAAAAATGATATCTAGCAGCTTTAATTTGTTTTTTTTATTTTGAATAAAACTTATTCATCTTGACATATATTTTGGAGTTCTTTATCTTACTTTTTGGTGAGCTGTTTTACCTTTTGCTCATTTTTGTCAATGACTTTTGTAGTTTGAAGGTTTTTTTAAAAATATTTTATTTATTTATTTTTAGACAGAGGGGAAGGGAAGGAGAAACAAGAGGGAGAGAAACATTGCGTGGTTGCTTCTCATACGCCCCGACCTGGGGACCTGGCCCGCAACCCAGGTATGTGCCCTGACTGAGAATCAAACCAGCGACCCTTTGGTTCACAGGCCCGTGTTCAATCCACTGAGCTACACCAGCCAGGGCAGTTTGAAGATTTTTTGAAAAAAATATTTTATTTATTTAGTTTTAGAGAGGGGAAGGGAGGGAGAAAGAGAGGGAGAGAAAAGTCAGTGTGTGGTTGACTCTCACACGCCCCCTACTGGGGACCTGGCCTGAAACCCAGGCATGTGCCCTGACTGGGAATGGAACCCTCGACCCTTTGGTTCACAGGCCAGCACTCAATCCACTGAGTCACACCAGTCAGGGCCAGTTTGAAGATTTTTTTTTAAATATTAAGAAATTAGCATTTTGTTTATGATATGAATTACAAATATTTTGTTCTCTAGTTTAGGACCCCACTAAAAGAAATCCATATTTGCTTAGGACATAGTAGCTGTACCTTTAATATCTATTGTGAAAAAATACATGTTTAAAGAATAATTGTGAATTCTAACCGTTTGTCAACTAGCGTTTGACTCCTGTCAGTCACCATGCCAGGCACTGTGGATACAGAGGTCTATAAGACAGGGTCTCACAGAGGTGGTGGACTAGTGGGGGTAGTAAGAGGGTGGACAGAGAGCAAAGTCAGCAAATAAATTAGAATTTCAGATATTAAAAGAAAAACAGTCTAGGATGTAGCAGGGGTGCTTCTTTGTATAGGATATGAAGAGGTACTGTGAACTGAGACTTGAATGGTGAGAAAGACCTGGCCTTGGAGAGGGAGGGAAGAGTGTTCTGGACAGTGGGAACAGCGAATGCACAGGCAGTGCAACAATGACCTTGGCTTGTCTACAGAACAGAAAAGGAAGGCTGCTGTGAGCTAGCGTTTAGTCCACGGGCAGGAGAGCATCAGACAGGGACTATGTGCCCTGGGAAAGGAAATTGGGTGTTATTCCAAGTGTGACAGCTAAGCCCTTGGAAGATTTTAAAGCAGAAGGAAGATACGATCCACTGTGTTTTAAAAACACCAGTGACTGCTGGGTAGAGAATGGACTGAGAGGGCAACAGCAGAGGCCGCAAGACCTAGCACTTGAGAGAATGTGGAACTTGATGTAGGGGAGTAGCTGTCCAGATGGTGAGAAGTGATTGGACTTGGGCAAAAACGTGGATTTTACTAATGATGACTCCTCTGCCAGTGCTAGGATGGTGTGTGAAGCATCATTTATTGAGTGAAGCAATGCTAGGACCCACAGACATTGGGGGTCCCTTTTGCTTAACTGCCTTGGCCCACATCTAGTGAGCTGGGAATCCCCTTCTTTTCTATACAGGGCTTCCCATTTGGAGTCTTGTGTGGAGAACGTTCTGGAAGAGCGGGATCTCCTGAGGGTGAGTGGGAGAGGTATCATGTACCATTTTCCTTTTTGTGCAACCAAAGCCATCTCAATGAGAGGACCGTCCCTTCTTTTTTAAAAGGTTTTATTTATTTTTAGAGAGGGGAAGGGAGCGAGAAAGAGGGAGAGAAATATCATTGTGTGGTTACCTCTCAACACGCCCCCACTGGGGACCTGACCCTGCAACCCAGGCATGTGCCCTGAGTGGAAATCAAACCAGCGACTGTGTGGTTCGCAGCCCGTGCTCGGTCCACTGAGCTACACCAGCCAGGGCGGACCATTCCTTCTGTTAAAGATCTCTGGTGAAGACATTCACAGCTTCCTTTAATGAACAATCCTAGTAACTAATCTTAGAATGATGATGCCCTTAATGCTACATCTGATTGACAAGACAAGGTAGAGATTTTTCAGGCAGTGTGCCTTCTAGTTCCATTTGAGTATCATTCTGATACTGCCGAGATGATTAATGGTCTTTGGGTATTTGAATATATAGATACAGTCCCTTAAAATTACTAAGCACTGCTGTGTGTTCCGTAAAAAAGATGCCCTTTGCTAGTCAGGGCTTTGAGGAAGAGTGCGAGATGTGAAGTAGTTGCCTTTGTCCCTTTCCACCTCTTCGGCCCTGAGCTTCGGGCTCTTCAGTCAGTGTCAGCAGTAGCGTTCTCATTTGAGTTTTAAATCTCTGTAGCACGCAGGTCTTGCTGTAATTTTACTCTGTTTTTTTAGAAATTATTTCTAACAGTTGTTTCATGTGGGACTTTTGATCTTTAATTTGTATTGCTTTGTGTTGTGGTGGTGAGATTTTGAGATGTAAAGATGTGAACATTTCTTACAGTGTTATTTTAAGTCCAAGTTTAAAAAATGAAACCATCACAGTGAAACACCAGGTGATGGAAATTTAAAAACCAATTGTATTATTTCTATTGCCTGGTAGGCTAGTATTATATAAGTCCAGTTGGTTGTTAAGTACTTTAAAAATAAAAGGCAGTATTTGAATCTGAAGATGGAGGTCTCAGTGATTTTACTTTGTAGATAAGGTGGATATTTTCAGAAGCCAGTAATTAATAGATCTCTGATAGTATTGAACATAACCCAGACTTCAGTTAAATCCTGTTTTTTTCACAGTGGACTGTTTCTTTTAATATGTGTGTAGGGTTTTTCTATCTGCTGCCGGTTTTAGAGTTCAGTGGAGACTTTCTTTTGTCAGTAGCTTTTCTTTAATTAAGCTGCTTTCTTTTTCCTTTTCAGTGAACAAGTCATTGTTGATATTTTTCTCTTAATTTTTTTAAAATGAAAACTTTGCTCATTGGAAAAAAGTGTGGTTCCAAAGGTTATGAAGTGAAGAATAAATATGCCTCTTTCTCCTCAATCCCATCACCCAGTTTCTGAGCATTCTTCAGAAATACTCCATAAAAACATGTAGGCACTTTCACACATATATGCATATATAATTACATATACACATCATATAGATTTTAAAGAGTTTATAACTTGGTCTTTTTGTAATCTTGTGTAGCATTTTGCTTTTTGAGCTTAACATCTTGGAACTCTATCCGTATCAGTTTGCATAAATCTTCCTGATTCTTTAAAAATCTGTGTGGTATTCCATCGTAGGGATGGTTCACAACCCATCCAACAAGTGTCCAGTTGATAACAGTATTGGCTCTGGTAGTTAATGTTTATTGAATACTTAACACATGCTAGTTGCTTGTTCAGTTTTTATGAGTATTTTGTCATCTAAGGCTCATAACAATCCTATTAAGTAGGACTGTTATTATGCCCATTTAATAACCGAGTTCAGGTAGGTTAAGTGATATGTTCAAACTCACGTAGTGAGTAAGTAGCGACCTGGTAGGTGACACCCACATCCCTGCTCTACCCTGCTGTGGAATCCCTGCTGTTTGACTCCAGTTTTTCAAAGTGCAAACAGTGGTGCAGGACACAATTTTTTCATAGATCTTTACAAATTGATGCGCATGTATGTGCGTATGTTCAAGAAATGCCAAAGGGTGGAAACGGCTGGGTTAACAGAGTGAAAGGAGTCCAGCACCACCCATCATTAATAACAGCCTTTATATGATGCAATTAATAATGATGCATAGAATACTCATATTACTAATAGTTTAATAGCAAACATTTGGAAATAACCTTTTAAAGAATATAATGGCCTTTTTTGAGATATAACTCACATACCATGGAACTGACCTTTTAACGTGCATATTCGGTGGCTTTCTGTATATTGTTGGAGTTATACAACCATCACCCTCCATACTGTTTTAAGCATTATGGTTTGGTGGTGTGTTTGAAGGAGTATGAAAGGTTTATAAAGCTGGAGCCTTTGAACGGCTAGGAAAGGGACTTGGACATTTTGGCC
>PVKM010051390.1:0-10481 GCA_004027735.1 Carollia perspicillata
GGTGAAGGGTTTACAAGAACAATTATAAAGGACACATGGACAATAACAAGGTCAGGCAGTGAAAACAGGGAAGGGAGGTGGGGAGGGCTGTGGTGGTGGGGAGGACTGAAAGGAAATGGCAGAAAACTGTATTTAAACAACAATAAAAATGTTTACAAACTTTAAAAATGGTAATAAAACATAAATTATAAAAATGGAAAAAATGTGCAAAGAACCTTTATAGACACTTCTCCAAAGAGAACAAATAGATGGCTAATAGATATGTGAAAATATGCTCAGCATCACTAATCATCAGAGAAACTAAAATCAAAACCACAATGAGATATCATCTCATACCTGTCAGAACAGCTATCATCAATGAATCAATAGTGTTTATGAGGATGTTGAGAAAGGGAACATTAGTGCACTGTTGGTGGGCATGCAGACTGGTGCAGCCACTGTGGAAAGCAGTATGGTATTACCTCAAAAAATTAAAAATGGAACTGCCTTATGACCCAGAGAATCCACTTTTGGGAATATATCCAAAGAAACCTGAAACAGTAATTTGAAATAATATCTGAACCTCTATGTTTATTGTTTTGTGATTTACAATAGTGGAGATTCGGAAGCAGCTGAAGTGCTCATCAATAGATGAGTGGATAAAAATGCTGTGGTACATTTATTTATATGGTGAAATACTACTTGGCTGTAAAAGAAGAAGAAAATCTTACCTTTTGTGACAGCTTGGATGGATCTGAAGAGCAACATCCTAAGTGAAATAAACAAGTCAGAAAAAGACAAATACTGAAAGATTTCATGTAAATGTGGAATCAAATGAACAAAATAAACTGACAAACAAAATAGAAACAGACTCATAGATATAGAGAAAAGACTGGCAGCTGTCAGAGTGTCTGGGGTAGAGGCACCAGATATAAAGGTAAAGGGGTTAAGCAAGAAAAACCTAACAGACAGAGATGACTATGGTGATTAACAGAGGTAAAGGGGGGTGAGGGGAAGTTAGAGAGGGTAAAGGGAGGATAAATGGTCACAGAAGCAGACTTGACTTGGGGTGGTGAATATGCAATACAATATACAGATAATGTATTTTGGAATTGTACCCCAAAAAACTTATATAATTTTATTAACCAATGTCACCCCAATAAATTCAATAAGAAATAATAATAGTGAAATAAGTCAGACAAAGACAAATACATTATGATTTCACTTGTACATGGAATCTAAAAAGCATATAACCAAAACAAACAAAAACAGACATAGGACCAGAAATCAAATTGAGGTTTGTCAGAGTGGAGGGGCATGGGTAAATGGTGAAAGAGATAAAATGGAGTATAGTCAATAATATTATAAATTAGCATGGTGACAAGTCATTATTAGACTTAGTGTGTTGATAACATTGTAAAGTATATAAATGTGAAATAATTATATTGTACACCTGAAACTAATATATTACATAACAACTATAATTAAATTAAAAATTGAAAATTACACTTATGTTCAAGATAGAGGCATAGGTAGATACAGTTTGTCTCCTTGCACAAGCATAGAAAGAATTACAACTAGATCTTAAAACAAATAACACCCAGAACCATCAGAAAATCAAGCTGTAGGGAAATCTGACAATCAAGGATTTAAAGAAGTCACATTCATCCAGAAGGGGCAGAGGCACAGAGATGGGTGGAAAGGGACAGCAATATGGTGTGGCATGGAGAGGCAGCAGCAATGGAACAGATGGTCCCACATTCATGTATGGTGGATAAAAATCAGGAGGGATAGCTTATGAGTGACCCAGCCCTAGGCCATACTACCCAGGGTTCCAACACCAGGAAGATGAATCCCCATAACCTATGGCTGTAAAAACCAGTAGGGTTATGGCGGTGGAAGAAACTGTTGAATTTTCAGGAGACTCCACTTAAAGGGCCTGTATAGATTTAGAACATATGCAAACCTACCCACTAGGTGATTAAAAACCAAGGCAATAACTGGAAGGGTACCAGTAGCACACAAGGAGTGGGTGAAGTGACTGAAAATGGGGCAAGAATTGTGCAAACCTCCAGAAGCCAGGCAGCAGCATTGTCCCCCCTAAAGCCTCCACCCACACAGAAACACAAAGCAGTGATGTGGGTCACCCTACTCTGGTGATTACCTAAGACTCCACCTCACACAATTTACTGGTACCATTTCTACAATAGGCCATGCTACTAAGACAGAGAGTCAAAATAGCTCTACCTAATATACAGAAACACAGTGATGTTGGGAACTGCTCTGCCTGGTTTCAGGATTTGTAACTGCCCCCAATGGCTAAGGCTGAGTGAGTGACCTCTGGACTGTGAGCCACTAAGGAGACAAAGCTTATCTCCCTGGTAAGAGTGCTGCTACTGCCATCTCTGGCCACCAATGCTTTGTTGGTTAGTCCATGACAGGTATGACCCCTCAGAGGAGGGGCAACCCAAGCCAGGCATGATCATGTGGGAAGCCATCAAAGTAGGACTTGGGGGCTGCAGCAAGTGATGGTGAAGGACCCTTGCCCCCCGGCTATTTTGACATAGCCCGAGTCCCCTTTCTATCTGGGAGAAGCACTTCCTGACTCCAATCCACTTAAGCCTGAATCTATGATGGGGAGAGGGTGCAGCCCTCTGCTGGGTAGAGCAGGTTCTGGGGTGATCAGGTATAAGAAAGAATTCATAAAGTCCTGTGAAGCCTGCTTTACTAAGAGTGCTTTCATTCTTATGATACAGGTTTGGGCAGGAAATGAGTATGTCTCCTAAAGTTTTTGCAACCCCCTTACCTGAAAGACACTGACTCAGATTAAGCCTTCAGATTTCTTTGAAGTGTTATCTATTGTTTGATCCTTGCTGACATTGATTGATGAGCTTTACTTGTATCCCTGTGTATTATGAACCTAATAAATACCATTTGAGGTAAGGACTCGGGGCCCTTCTCTTTTGAGATGTTGGCCACCTTTCTTCCCCAAGAAGATCATGTCTTGGTAGCATTATTTTCATCCATGGTGGATGGGGGGGCTCTGTAGGCAGAGTGCCCCCCACACAGTGAGGCTGCCAAATTGAGGAGACAAACACATATGGCCCAAATGAAACAACAGAACAAAACCCCACAAAAAAGAAATAAAAAAAATGGAGATAACCAATAAATCAGATGTGGAGTTCAAAATACTGATGATCAGGGTGCTCAAAGAACTCATTGAATATGGAAGCAACATAAAGGAAGAAATGAAGGTTATACTAAGTGAAATAAAGAAAAATATATAGGAACCATCAGTGGAGGGGTAAAGCAAGGTTTCAAATCAACAATTTGGAATATAAAGAAGAAATAAGCATTCAACCAGAACAGCAAGAAGAAAAATTAATTCAGAAAAACAAGGATAGTATAAAAAGCCTCTGGGAAATCTCCAAATACACCAACATCCAAATTATAGGGACGCCAGAAGAGGAAGAGCAAGAAATTGAAATTTTATTTGAAAAAAAAAATGAAAAAAACTTCCCTAATTTGGCAAAGGAAATAGACATACAAGTCCAGGAAGCACAGAGAGTCCCAAACAATTTGGACCCAAAGAGGACCACGCCAAGACACATAATAATTAAAACGGCAAATGTTAACAATAAATAGAATCTTAAAAGGAGCAAGATAAAAGCAGAGAGTTACCTAAAAAAATAGTTCCCATAAGACTCTCAGCTGACTTATTAAAAGAAACTTAGCAGGCAATAAGGACTGGCAAGAAGTATTCAAAGTAATGGAAAGTAAAGACCTATAACCTGGATTACTCTGTCCAGCAATGCTATCATTTAGAATGGAAGGGTAGATAAAGTGCTTCCCAGACAAGGTGAAACTAAAGAGGTTCATCATCACCAAGCCATTGTTACATAAAATGTTAAAGGAGCTTATTTAAGAAAAAGAAGATAAAAATATCAACATTAAAATGAGAACAAATTCACAACTATAAACAACTGAATCTAAAAAAACAAACAAAGCAAGCCCACAGAACAAGAACAGAATCATAGATATGGAGATCCTTTAAAAGGTTTTCAGCTGGGAGGGGGAAGGCAGATAAGTAAGAAAAAGGTGAAGGGATTGAGAAGCATAATTGGTGGATACAAAATAGACAGGGGGTGTTAAGAATAGTATAGGAAATAGAAAATCAAAGAACTTGTATGTCTGGCCCATGGAGATAACTAAGTGGTGGGATTGCTAGAGGGAAGAGGGATAGAGAGCAGAGAAGAGCAAAGGGGGAAAATTGTGACAACTGTAATAACATAATAAAATATATTTAAAAAATTAAAAATTAAATATATAATATTGTAAGAAAGTAGTGTGCAGGAAAAGAAACAGTTTTACCATGAAGTGAAAATTATTGTAAAGGTGAGATCATATGGCATTTGTCTTTCGCTGCCTGGCTTATTTCACTTAGCATAATGCTCTCCAGTTCCATCCATGCTCACCTTTAACAGGAACTTAATCAAGAAAACAAACAAGCAAGCAAAATATAACCAAAGACACTGAAATTGAGAACAGGCTGACAGTGACCAGAGGGGAGATGGGAGGGAATTTCAGGGGAAAAGGGCAAGGGTTTGCGGAACCAAGTATAAAGGGCATATGGACAATAACAAGGGGGGTGGAAACAGAGGAGGGAGGTGGGGAGGGGTGGGGGAAAAGGCAGAAGACTGTACTTGAACAACAATAAAAAAAGGTTAAGAAAAGAAAATTACTGTAGGAATGGAGATCCAAAATGGCAGCAGAGTAGGTGGAAACTACACTAATCTTCTCCTGGAACCAAAACAGAATTACAACTAATTTAAAGATTAACCTTCCTGAGTAACCACTGAACACTAGTTGGGGAGAAGCCATATATATACCAAGGACAGTTGGAAGAAACAGCTTCACCACATCGAGGCTGGTAGGAAGTGCAGAAGAGGCATGAGAAGACTGGCTTGGCTCCCACAGGTGGTAACTGAAGTTCTAGAGGGACATTTAAGTGGCTGGGGGTTCCCCTTAAGAAGTGTGGGGTCTAGACCCCAAGATGGGATCCCCAGCCTAGAACACCAGAAATGAGAAAAGAACCCAAATAACATCTAGCTGTGAAAAGCAGTGGAGTTTCTCTCTACCATGTAGAGACACAGAGAGCCTCTTAAAAAGCCAGAAATTCATCTGCAATCACTAAACCTGGGCTCCAGCAGAGGGAGGGAAGACAGTAGACTAGAGACACATGGGGAGAGTCTGGGGCTGGTGGCTCTGGGGAGAGAGATGAAAGGTCACCATCAGGATCGTTGTGCTGAATCATTCCTCACATACATATGCACAAGAATCTTTCTCAGGCAGAACACTCCCCTCCAAGTGACATCAGCTTGAGAAGAAGTAATAGCCCCATCTGCAGGAATCCCTCTTGCCCCACTCTGTGGTGCTTAAGCTTGGATGTTGAAGAGTGCAGCTCTTTCAGACGAAGGCTATTTCAAAGGCTATTTCAGAGACAAAGCCTTACAGAAAGTCTTAAGGCAAAGATGGATCTCTGGGATCTCTGAGGCTTTAGCTGACCCTGCTCTGGGCCTGGTGCTGGTAAAAGTCAGCCTTCATATGCTGCCTGGTTCTTTCTTCATACACCTAGACCCATCAGAGGTAGCCAAAAACTGTGGATTACTGATAGCTCTAAACAGGTGGCTAGGGCCACTCATAGGCAGCATCTGACACAGGGCTGCACCAGAGTCTGAGCAGATCAACCTAATACACAGAAACGAATACAAAGAAAAAGCCAAAAAGGGAAGACAAAGAAACAAGCCCCAAAGGAAAGAATAAGAGTATTCTCTAGAAGATGAACTAAATGAAATGGAGACAAGCAATTTGTCAAATATAGAGTATAGTGTAATGACTTCGAGGATACTCAACAGCACAACAAGACACAGAAACAATAAAAAAAATGGAGCAGTCAGAAATAAAGAATTGTAATATCCGAAATAAATAATACACTGGAAGGAATAAACAGTAGGTTAGATGAAGCAGAGAACTGAATCAGTGATTTGGAAGATGAGGTAGGAAAAAAAAAAAAGAACACCTAAGCAGAGCATTGGAAAAAAATGAAGAAAGCTTAAGAACATTTTTGGACAACATGAAGCATACCAACATCCGCATCATGGGAATATCAGAAGGAGAAGAGAGTGAACAAAGATTCAGGAACCTATCTGAAGAAATAATGGCTGAAAACTTCCCTAGTGTGCTGAAGGAAAAAGACCACAGGTCCAGGAAGTGCAGAGAGTCCCAAACACAATGGACCCAAAGAGGCCTAACCAAGACACATAATAATGAAACTGTCAAAACTCAGAGACAAGAAGAAAACTCTAAAAGCCACAAGAGAAAAGTAAGTAGTTATCTACAAGGGAGTTTAAATTAGACTGTCATCTGATTGCTCAACAGAAAGATTTTAGCCTATATTGGATTGGCATGAAATATTCAAGGCGATAAAAAGCAAGGACCTACAACCAAGGCTGCTTTACCCAGCAAGACTATTATTTAAAATTGAAAGAGACAAAAAGCTGGGAGATGGAGACTTCCAGCCAAGATGGAGGTGTAGCTGGAAATAATGTGCCTCCTTCCACAACCAAAATTAAAGACAACAGATATTTACAAACAATAACACAACCAAAACAGAAAATTGAACTATGGAAGTCTGACAATCATTCAACCAGACAGGTAAGAGGGGCAGAGTCGGCAGTTGGCGGAGAGGGAATGCGGCAGGAAAAGACTGGCTGGCAGAGTGCAGGTGGTGCCAGCACCTGGCTCACAGACCCCAGACGCAGGGAGGAAACGGGCAGGGCAGTTGGCCATTGGCAGTCACACATTCGAGCACAGATAAACTAGTCAAGAACTGGCAGTGAGATGGACCATGCAGCCCAGGGCCCCAGCGACAGGAAATAAAGCCTAAAAACATCGATTGAAAAGGTGCTGAGAGAGACTCCCAGCCTCACAAGAGAGGTCGTTGGGGAGACCCGAAAGGTCCCAGAGCATGCATAGGCCTGCCCATCTGGGAACCAGTGCCAAAGGAGCCCAGTTTGCTTATGGGAAGCAGCAGAGGGGATGCAAATCCGAGAGAGTGTGGAACAGGTGCTATTGTTCCTTCTCTGACGCCGCCTCCACAGACAGTGTCACAATCTGGCCACTAGCTGCCCTGCCCTGGTAAACACCTAAGGCTCCGCCACACATACTTAACAGGTGCCACCTGACCAAATATGACTCAGATGGAAGAATAGCTCAGAGCCCCAGAGCCAATACTTTTAAGCGACCAAGAGATAGCCAACTTATCAGATGCACAGTTCAAAACACTGGTCATCAGGATGCTCACAGAACTGATTGATTTTGGTCACAAATTAGATGAACAAATGAAGGCGATGATAAGTGAAATGAAGGAAAATGCACAGGGAACCAATAGTGATGAGAAGAAAACTGGGACTCAAATCAATGGAGTGGACCAGAATGAAGAAAGAAACAACCAAACAGAAAATAATGAAGAAACACGAATTCAAAAAAAATGAGGAGAGGCTTAGGAACCTCAAGGACAACTTTAAATGTCCTAACATCTGAATTATAGGGGTACCAGAAGGGGGAGAGGAAGATCAACAAGTGGAAAACTTATTTGAATAAATAATAAAGGAGAACTTCCCCAATCTGGTAAAAGAAATAGAATTCCAGGAGGTCCAGGAAGCTCCAAGAGTCCCAAAGAAGTTGGACCCAAGGAGTAACACACCAAGGCACATCATAATTACATTAGCCAAGATTAAAATGAAGGATAGAATTCTAGAAGCAGCAAGAGATAAGGGGACAGTTACCTACAAAGGAGTTCCCATCAGACTGTCATCTGATTTCTCAAAAGAGACCTTACAGGCAAGAAGGGGCTGGAAGAAGTATTCCAAGTCATGAAAGGCAAGGACCTCCATCCAAGACTGCTCTATCCAGCAAAGCTTTCATTTAGAATGGAAGGGCAGATAAAGCACTTCTCAGATAAGTCAAGTTCAAGGAGTTCATCACCACCAAGCCCTTATTATATGAAGTGTTAAAGGGACTTATCTAAGAAAAAGAAGATAAAAATATGAACAGTGAAAAGACAGCAAACTCACAGATATTAAGAACCACACCTAAAACAATAGCAGACTAAGTGGACACCTAAAACAGGAGCAAAGCCACAGAAATAGAGAGCACCTGGAAGGTTAGCAACAGGGGAGTGGGAGGAGGCGGGGGAGGAGGTACAGAGAATAAGTAGCATAGATGGTGAGGAGAAAATAAACAGGGAGAGGGTAAGAGTAGTGTGGGAAATGTAGAAGCTAAAAAACTATGACACATGGACATGAACTAAAGGGGGGTAGTGTGGGTGCTAGGGGGAGTGTAGGGTGGAGGGGAATGAAAGGGGGAAATGGGACAACTGTAATGGCATAATCAATAAAATACATTTTAAAAAAGAGATAAAAATCTTCCCAGACAAGATAAAGCTAAAGGATTGTTAACAGCAAACTGTACTGCAACAAATGTTAAAGGGCTTGCTTTAAGAAGAAAAAAAAAAAAAAGAAAAAGAAAAAATGCAGGAAAATAGTTTAAAAATGAAATGGTAATAAATACATATCTATCAATAATCACCTTAAATGTAAATAGCTTAAATGCTCCAACCAAAAAACATAGGGTAGCTGAATGGATAAGAAAATAAGACCCATATACCATATTTTACTCTGTATAATGCATACTCTTTTGCCCAAATTTGTTAGGGAAAAATAAGGATGCACATTATACATGGGTATAATAATTACATATCATGGGTATAATAATCCCATTATAATGCACAAAAACATGGGTGCACGTTATACACAGCAAAATATGTTATATGCAGTCTCAAAGAGTCCCACCTCAGACTGAAATATACACACAGACTAAAAGTAAAGGGATAAATAAAGATATTTCGTGCAGGTGGAAAGGAAAAAAGCTGGGTAGCACTACTTATATCCAATAAAATACTTTGAAACCAAGGCTATTGTGAGATACAAAGAAGGACCCTACACAATGATGCAAGGAACAATACAATAAGAGGATATAACCCTAGTAAACATTACACACCAAACATAGGAGCACCTAAATATGTAAACCAAACCTTGATGGACATAAAGGGAGAGAACAACAGAAATAGTCATAATTGGGGATTTTAACATCCCACCAACTTCAACGCATAGATTTGCAGACAGAAAATCACCAAGGAGACAGTGGCCTTAAATGACAAATAAGATCGAATGGATTTAATTGATATCTTCACAACCTATCATCGCAAAGCAGCAGAATATACATATTTTTTAAGGGCACATGCAATGTTTTCTAGGATAGACCATATGTTAGGATACAGAACAACTCTTAATGAATTTAAGAAGATTGAAATCATATCAAGCATCTTCTCTGACCACAATGCTACGAAAATAAAATCAATCTCAAGAAGAAAAGTGAAAAAATACACAAAGATATGGAAACTAAATAACATTATTAAACTATGAATGGGTCAGCAATGAGACAAAGAAAGAAATCAAAATATGTCTTGGAAAAAATGAAAATGAGGACACAACAATCCAAACCTGTAGGACACAAGGTAAGCAATCCTAAGAGGGAAATTGATAGCATTATAAGCCTATCTCAGAAAACAAGGAATCCCTGGTTGGTGTGGTTCAGTAAATTGAGTGCCAGTCTACAAAACAGGGGGTTGCCAGTTCAATTACCAGTCAGGGCACATTCTTGGGTTGTGGGCCAGATACCCAGTAGGGAGCGCTGGAGAGGCAACCACACTTTGATATTTTTTTCCTTCTCTTCCCCTTAGTAAAAATAAATTAAAAAATATTTTTAAAGTATATTTATTAATTATGCTATTACAGTTTTCCCTATTTTTTCCCTTTATCCTCCCTCCACCCTGCCCCCGAACCCTCCAGCATCCCCCCCTTAGTTCATGTCTATGGGTTATATATATAAGTACTTTGAGTACTCTGTTTCCTATACCATTTTTATCTCTCCCTGTCTATTTTATGCCTACTAATTATGCTTCTTCTTCCCTGTACCTTTCCCCATTATTCCTCTCTTCCCCCTCCCCATTGAAATCCCTCCAGGTGATGTCCATTTCTTTGATTCTGTTCCTGTTCTGGTTGTTTGCTTGGTTTTTGTTTTCATAGTTTTTCTTTTCTTTTAGGTTCATTTGTTGATAGTTGTGAGTTTGTTGTCATTTTACTGTTCATAATTTTGATCTTTTTCTTAGATAAGTCCCTTTAACATTTCATATAATAAGGGCTTTGTGATGATAAATTCCTTTAACTTGACCTTATCTGAAGCACTTTATCTGCCCTTTGATTCTAAATGAAAGCTTTGCTGGATAGAGTAATCTTGGATGTAGGTCCTTGCCTTTCATGACTTCAAATACTTCTTTCCAGGCCCTTCTTGCCTGCAAGGCTTCTTTTGAGAAATCAGCT
>PVKM010051391.1:0-10486 GCA_004027735.1 Carollia perspicillata
TTTTAAAAGGAAAATATATCAAGGAAGGCTCAAGAAAAAAAATAAGATACAGTATTGTAAAGCTCAAGTATGATACCTTTAAAGAAATATTAAAAATTAAAAGGATATATTGAAATATTAGCTGACAGTAAAAATTATAGGATGGGGGTTACTCATTTATTTTCCAAATTTTGTATGCACGTGCATTACTTTTATGATCACACCCACATGCACTCCTTACTCCTTTCTCTGCCATTTCTTTCTCTTAAGATCTTAGTGGTTCATTTTTAGAGAAAGGGGAAGAAGGGAGGGAGACAGAGAGGGACAGAAACACTGATCAGTTTCCTCTTGCACACCCGAACTGGTGCCTGGCCCACAACTCGGGCATGTGCCCTGCCTGGGAAATTGAGCCAGCAACGTTTCGGTTTGCAGGACAGTGTCTAATCTGGTGGTCCACACCAGTCTAGGGCTCCCCGCCATTTCTTTGAGGAATTAAAGGTAGAAATGCTGATGTGATGTGATGAAATAATCAGATTTTTCTTAATAAATTAAAGAACTATGACTTAAAAAGCACAACTTGTTTCAGTGAAATGGCAGATTCTGAACCATAAACCTGTGTATTACATACACATAAAATGCCAGTAGGCGGAGACTATGGCCTGTCCTTGAGTCCACGCAGCACCATTTGGTTGCTCCACACTGCTTCTCGTCTGTGTGGTGCGTGAGGTACAGGCACCCACCGTGGAGAGGCTGGAATAGGGTATAATATCAGCTGTCACCTAATCTGTCACCTAATCTGAGGGAACAGCCACGGAGACCAGATATTCCAAAATCCTGGCTCCTTTCTGAGCCTTATTATTCCACAGCCAACTGTCCATTTCCACTGAGATAATGGACAAGCATGCCCCAATCCAGACTCATCATTCCCCACAAACTGGATTTTACATGAAACTTAACCTCACCTTTCAGTACACTCCTCTCTGAAACCTGGACATTATCCCCAATGCCTCTTCCTCTCTGCAACCTATCAACCCACCCACCAAGCCCAGGTGCTAACAGATGCCAGTTCTAGAGGCCATGACTACATGGTCCAAGAAGACTATAGGTATCATGAAAATAGCAGGGACTTCTGAATTCAGACTCCCGTTTAAATCTGGCCTCGTCACCTACTACATGTGTGACCTTGGGCAAAACCTCGAACGTGCCTGAGTTTCCTTTCTCTCACTACGCAATGTCCCTAAAAACAGGACCTATTGGTCCCATGGAACTATTGCAAAGCTCGTTCTCTCACAAGGGAACATGGAGTGATCAGTGGTGAACAGCAGCCACTCTGGTAGGACAGACCACGTCTGCAGAAATGGTGTAGAGCAGAAGTGGCCAATGCGGTTGGAGCATAGTGGAGAGGATGGAATCCAGACTGGAGTGGAAATGTCAGGGAACATTTTCAGGGGAAACTAACACTTAAACTAAGTCCTATGAGATGAGCAGGAGGCGGATAAGCACAGGTTGAGGATATGGACACTGTTCTGGTAGAGGAACAGCAAATGTGAAGTTCTGAGGTCAAGAGACAAACAGGCACCTGGAAGGTAATGGAAGTGGTTGAGCTGGATGGAGACTAGACCGTGAGAGTGAGAAGTGGCCAGGAGTACAGCTGGTGCGATCAACATGGTCTGCAGGTTTGGGTACCCCGCAGTGGAGGGTTTTAAGCATGGAAATGACATAAAAAATGCATACAAAGTGCTTACACTTTTGAGTGCTACTCCTGAGTACTGTAACTGCCTTCATTTTTACCACTCTGCAATCTAGTTTATACTGTCCAGAAATTCACAATCCAATGTCTTTTTTTCTTAAGCTGGCCTCTTCCTACTAATTATTGATGTGTTAGAGTATTTTGAAAAAGCTATTACATTTTTTTCTTCAATTTACTTGGTGAATTCTAGGCAGACATGTAAAGGGAAAAGCCCATCAGTCTCCACCTGGGGTCCCTGAGAGCTGGAAGAACAATAAAAAGGCTACTTTGTTATCTAAGTCATAAACCCCAGAAACTCTGCCTAACTGATCACACTAACTTCTCGATGCCAACTGCTGTGCTAAGTAGTATTTATTTATAAGACACTACGCATAAGCCTCATCATTTCGTGGCCTAATATGTGCCAATCTTCTCACTTAGCCCAGGCAAGCGCCACTGGTTCAGGCATTTAGTGTCACCTGAGGCATCACAGGCTGACTGCTTTGCTGAAAGCTCACACTCCACCACTGAGGAGTATCAGTCATACTTTGACTGAAATCCACCCAGTAACCCCAGGTCTCACTGGAATCCCTCATTAGCTCCATCCAGTAACCTATGAACACTGATATTTGTAAAAAGCCTAAATTAGTGAAATGAATTAAAAACTTTATCATTCCCATGGAATTAAGAGCCATTCACTGAGAAAAGCAATTAACATATTTCTGTCCCTTGCAAATGATTACTAAAGCTTAACTGCAGGGACCTCCTTACCTTTGTGAGAAACGATGTCTTTTTGCATGAAAGGCAGATTATACATAAAATTATTCTCCACACCCTTATCCTTAATTCCACATATTCATTATTTCCAATTTGGAAAGCAACCTTGATAAGGCTCGAGGCATTAGGTTACATTCTCATGAGTTTTAACAATTTTACTGTAGATTAATCGGTGTCAATGGACAACAGCAATTTCTAACAGGGTGTTTTTGAATATCAGAACTATTACTATGCACTGTTAAACAACCAGAGTTCTGTTGCACTGAAGGGAACACATTTTTAAGAGTATAAATTTAGCCTTTGATATACATAAAGGGAAGGAATACTTGAAAAACAAAACAGTAGTGATTTTGTATCACGCTGCTTCACTTGAAATATTTCAACAAATATTAGCATTTCCATCCTTTTTATTTATCATTTCTGATACAGTAACACAATCTAATTCCAGCTCCTGGAGCTACTCCCACCATCCCCAGAGTAGAACCCGTTTCCAAACAGCCTCCACTCTGACTGTGTCTCTTCCAAAGACAGGACATGCACCGCTGCTCCCATGAGATCTGACTGGATGTAAAGCTCTCCACCCGCTGGGCCCCCCCCACGCCTTCAGAAGGAGACGGTGGGAGGTGTAGCCAGGTCCAGCTTCAGGGAGAGGGAATCTGGGACTTGCCCACTGGTTGGTACAAAAGCAGTGGCCCTTTCCTCTCCACCCCTGCCCCCTACCCTTAATCTTATTCTCTTTTTACTCTTTTTCATCATTCTTAACTGACACGTCTCCTGTCAAATCACAGTTCAAGAACGTGCTCTGAGAAGAAAGCACTTTCTGACCACCCCCACCAGGTAAGCTTCTGAGACAGAGAAATACATCAGCTGATCACAACATGGAAAGCTAAGGGGTAGCGGGAGGAGTGGGCAGCGCTGCCAGGCCAGGACACGTGGGGTGTCTGGCACGGCACTGACTGGGAGGTGAGAAAGGCTTTCTGGAGAAGGTGACGGGCTGTGGGCCCAAGACAAGCTGGCGTCTCCAGGAGAAGGGCTGTCACTGCAGGAAGAACTGACAGGAGGCTTTTTTCTGAGAGGGCGAGAGGGAGGAGGGGAACGGACACTAGCTACAGGTAATTTTTACACAAGACCTGTGCTACTCCTTTCCCCTGCTGAATATTCCAATTGATCTGAGGTGGAGATGGAGACCTGTGAGGCAACATCTTAGAGGCGTAGTTTAAGCCACGGGAGTGGGTGACCTCACTGTGGGAGTGTCCACAGGATGAGCAGAGCTGCAAGTTCAGGGGTCCCAAACTTCACAACCAAAAAGGGAGATGTTAGCGCCTTAGGTCTGTGACTCCTCTGTTTCCTTCCCATTGCCCTCAGGTACACACTTCTCAGCAAAAGACTGAACTAACAACTTCAAAACACAAGAGGGAACATTCCACCACTTCCTCCTTCCTACCATTAGGCAAAACCTCAGTTAAGGCCAAAGGTTCTAGAGCCTTTTTAAAACACCACTTTCGAATGCAAAAGTTTGCTGTCAACAGAAACAGAGGTGGCCTTCCCTGCTGTGGGGCCCCTTTCCCAAGGCTCCTCTCTGGCCTCCAGCTGGAGTGTCTGCTCCACCCATTATCACGGCCAGTCCCAAGTACCACCTGCCCCTCCCCACCCTGCCCCGCCCCCCTGGCATTGCCGCAGCCTTCTCCCGTTCACAGATCGTAACTGGTGAGAGAGTTCTCAAGGTAGTGCATCACTGACAAAACCTCATCTCCATGAGAGACACAAGTTACTCAACACGGTCTCTTCTCTGCAACACCTCCTGGTTCTGGGCACGGGTGGGGCCTGCTGCCCCCTCCCTGCCTCATGTCATGCTGTCAACCAGGTGGTTCATCCTAAGGTTAGTTTCTGGGCACAAGATGGCCTGAAGATAACACAGCTGAGACAAAATTAGAACAAAATTAATAAAAATAATAAACACAACTAATAGAAAATTAAAAGCAAATTAATATTACCATTTGCTAGTTCATTAACATTTTGGCTCTGTGAATCCAAAAAAATGAAAATGCCCAATTTTCTTTTCTAAGACTTATCAATATTTAGAAGAGCCTTTTTTGAGGTCATGGGCTTTTGGCATTAAGGTCCGGAGAGAAAACGCCAGCAGGCTGGGAGACTCACAATGTTTCTGATATTGTCTCTGTGACACACTTGTCTCCACTTAGAACTTCCTTTAAACTATGTCAGTGCTCACTTACAGCTACAGCTCCTAATGTTCAGTTTATAAAGTGTTTCTCTTCTACTTGGCACATTCACTATAGCAAGTAAGCACTGTTGTAGCAAAATAACTATTGTTGTTGTTGTTATCATTATTGCAGCAGCCAGAGCTAACCAAGGACATTTGCCAAGCACTCGGATAAGCCCCACAGAGGTATGTCACTGGTCTCTGCAACGTTTGTCCAGCATAGATATTCATATTATCCCTGTTTTCTCACAGGGAATGTGCAGCCCAGAAAAGCGACTTCCCGCAGATGCCCTCACATCCTCCACAGCCTCCTGCAGATGCTAGGATATCAGAGCCCACGACGTTACTACACAGAGTTTTACAGACAGAGGAACTGAGGTGATGAGTGGAGTGACTGGACCTGGTGGGGAAGTTAGGGAAGAAGGTGGCCAAAAAGACACAGAGGCCTTTCCTAGTCATTCAACATATTATTCTGCCCAAATACGTCATCATTGCTAGCTTGGGACAGTTTAATGCTAAATAAGAAAGATACCCGTCTTTGACATTTGGGGAGCTGAAGGGTTTGAAGGCAGCTTTATCAGCATGACGCTTTCTCTGGCAGGAATGACACGTGTGTCCAGGCAGCGTTTCCATTAGCAGCTCAGAAGCCCAAAATGAGCAAGAGTCTTAGTCACTCTACCACACCGGAGGGCTCTGTGCACACAGCAGGGCATCCTGAAATGGGGGGCCCCAAATGTGAGTTTAAATCTACCCATTAAAGTTGGCAATAAAAAGCTCCTCCTGACCTGGGGTCCGGCTCACCTACTTCCCCCCTACGCACTATTAATGCCCTATTAATAATCAGCTCGGGCACAGCGGTCCCTGGACTATCTCGTTCCCACAGTAGTCTTACACGATCTTACTCTGTTTCCAACAGTTCATCAGAAGTGCTCCCAATCAAGCATGAAAGTAAATTAGATTTTGGTTCAGCCAGGATTAGATTCACAGCACCAAGAAATGAAGTGCAGTTATCTAATCGGGCAGGCCAGCCCCAGACTTCCTGGCCACTTCCCACAGGCTGCTCTCGCTGAAGCCCTCTCCTAAACCCCGCTCTGAAGACAGTGAAATCATGGCGTGGTGGTAAAGAAATACACCGTATTTCTCTGCTTATAATGCGCACCCACATTTTTGGCCCAAGCTTTTAGGAAAAAAAAAAAAACCCTTTCATTTCGATTTTTTAATTCAATTTTTATTTTTTTATGTTCAGAAACAAAACTTATTATTATATTCCAGGATATTATTTTGCATACAGATATCATCATTGCTTTCTAGAGTTACATTGTTCACACATATGCATAAAAAGAGGAATTTAAAGCATTTATATGGATATGGAATTAGTACTACTCACATATAATACACATCCTTATTTTTCCCTCAAGTATTTGGGCAAAAAAGTGTGAATTATACACAGCAAAATATGGTAATTCTTCAAATGCCATGAACTTAACTCTTAATGCTGGGGCCTGCCCAACACTGCGAGAGATTGGCTAGTTTGTTCATCAGGAGAGCTGCCAGGTGTCAGCCCGTGATATGCGCAATGGCCCCACCGTTGCATCGGAAGTGACTTCCTGGACACCACAGAGGAGGAGCCTCCTGGGCCTGGGCGAAGCCCATCTGTTTTCTGTGGAGAAGCGGTTTGTTCCCAGGGCTCATTTTACACTCACTGTCACTCTCTCTGAAATACCAAGGACTGAGTGCCGTGCAAAGCCCCGACCATGAAGAAAATCAGACATGGACAAAGGAGAAGAGGGGTGGGCAATTGATATTTAGAAAGTATAAAGGAAGTACTCCTATGATGCAACAACAAAAACATCTCAAACAACCCAATTAAAAAATGGGCTAAGGATTCCAATGGACATTTCTCCACAGAAAATACGGCCAATAAGCACATGAAAAGATGCTCAACATCAGTAACCATTAGGGAAATTCAAAAAAGAAACCATAATGAGATACCGCTTCACACCTACTTGGATGACTATAACTGAAGAAAACAAAACAAATGGAAAACAAGTATCGGCAGGGATGAGAAGAAACTGGAACCTTTGTGCACTGCTGGTGGGAATGATGGAAAGGTGCAAGTGGCTATAGAAAACAGTGGAGATGGTTGTAGAGAAGCAATTCCTTAAAAAATTAAACACAGAATTATAACATGTTCTAGCAAGTCCACTTCTGAGTGTATACCCGACAGAAGTGAGAGCAGGGACTCAAATGGGTCAGCGCTCACCATGCTCACAGCAGCAGTGTTCACGGCATACAAAAGGCGAGGCCACCCAACTGCTCATCAGCTGACGAACAAACAATGTCACACACACACACACACACACACACACACAGGAGTATATTATTCAGCCTTAAAAAGGAAGGAAATTCTGACACACACCACAACATCAATGAACCCTGAAGGCCCTTCACTATTCAATACTCAATACTTGAATATTTTTTTAATTCATGTACTGTGTGTGTGTGTGTGTGTGTGTGTGTGTGTGTGTGGCTGGGGAGGGGAGATGCTGAGGAGAGGTGGAACTAGCAAAGAAAACACCAGGAGGCTCTGTCCCGACAGCCTGTTGTTAAGTGTTTTCAGAAGAAGCTAGAGCAGGGTGTCCAACTCATTTTCACCGGGGGCCACAGCAGCCTTGCAGTTGCCTTCAAAGGGCCGAATATAATTTCAACTCCTTAACAGTTAAGGAGTAGTTACATTTACACAATCCTAAAATTATTTTGGCCCTTGAAGACAACCACAAGGCTAATGTGGCCCCTGAGGAAAATGAGTTTGACACCCCTGGTGTATGTTGAAAACACTGCAGAGAAGTCCTGATTCTGCCGCAGCCAGTGAGGCCGTAGGGGGCCTATCCAGATCTTCCTCCTCGGACCGCATCTCTTTCCACTCCACGCCACATCACCTCTTTGCTTAAACAGACCAAGCGCACTCTGGCCTTTGCATCTGGTCCTGTTCTTCTCTCTGCTCGAAATGATTGTCCCCCATCTTTGCGTGGCTGTACTCCTCATTTCATTCAGGTCTCAAATCAAAGATTCCTGCAGATAGATCTTCCCTGATCCCTCCTTCATTCCCTGTGGGTTTTTTTTTTTTTTACTTTCTACTATAATCACCACTGGACACACATCTAGTCTGCCTCCCTCTAGAATGGAAGATCCACTAGAACAGGGTCTACATCAGTTTTGTGTCTGCACCCCCAGACCTAAAAGCAGCGCCTGGCACGCAGATGGCGCACAATTTCCGTCGAGTGAATAAACAAATGGGCAACGCAGAGTAAGTTACGGTAATAATGACCATACTAAGTTCCCTCAATGTGCTCTTTAACCAAAATATCAAGGTGGCCAATCCATCTGTCACACTAGCATGGCGACTGGGGTTTGGTGCAAACAAGCAACTCTGAAGTTTGTGGATGCCCTACTGTGTCAAATTTTGACTAGGTAGCAATACAGTGCTGCGTTTTACTCTGTCCCTGCCTTCAAAGATCTCATGATCTCTCAGGGAGGCTGGGGATCACTACAGTAAGTTCTGGACATGGAAGAAAGAAAGAAGACTAACCTGTGAGACTGGGAGGGGCCAGGCAGAAGCAAGTATTCATACGTGTGCCATGTATTCTATGGACAAGTCCATACAACCCATAGGAAACAGGGACAAGCAGTTACTCCCACTCTTACCCCGAAACCAACCAGAGGGCTCCACTGCCTTCCTAATTGCCAAGCAACCTTTTTCCACGTTGGCATTCTTCCCTTGACAACTGCTTCAATATTTCTCGCAATCCAGCTACAGGCTTTAACTGACATGTGCGGACACACAGAGGTTTTGTGAAACTTTCTGTTCTCGGGTCATCAAATACTGCAGCCTTTGGCTTAAGATGCATTTCTGTCTCTGGCCCCCTATGTCCCATCATGCCTTCCAAGCACTGATTAAACCTCATGATGCAAAATATCTGCCTCACAGTATCCTACCAACCAAAGCATCAAGTAGCTTTAGCTACACAGTTTTCCCAGTCCAGCAGCCCAGCAGGCTTTGGTTGCTCATTTACAAAGTTAACAAACCCAAACTAGCTTTTTTTGTACAGCAGTAGAATCAACAGCTGCTGATTCTGGATTCCCCCCACCCCCAAAGTCTCAAAGTTTAATCTCTTCACTGAGTACAAGAAATATCTGGAAAGATCTGCATATACAAATTCCTTTACAACCTCAGTCACTCCTCACCATAACGCTCTTTGTGTTCAGCAACAGAAAAAGAATGTTTGCTAGAAAAAGGACAGCTCTGTGCCCCCAGTAAATATTTACTCTCTAAATGGAACTGTTTATCTCTGCGATTCACATTATTCTCTCCTGTTTCTTTCAAGAGTGAAAGATACCACTGCCAGGAATCTGGGTGGGTTTAGGGGGAGTTCAAGAAAATAACTGCATATAATTCAGCTCTGCCATGACATACCCTTGTTGATGTAAAAAAATAAAAGATAAAAACCCATGTTCTAACTATTATCTATCAATTTCCTGAGTTTTTTCTGGCTTCTCTGATTCTGTAATCTCACCAACACAAACCTGTTTCCCAGAATCTAGAGATTATTTAAAATGTAATCTTGGTTTTGTGAAATTTGATTCCTTTGATCAGAAACTAAATCTGCGATCTTTGCTCATCAACAACTTCTTAATTGTGCCATAAATGCAGGTTTTACCTTCCGGTTAGTCTGACTTTGGAAGAAGCCAAGGCGTGACTCACGTTCGGTAAATTGGCTTTGGGTAGCTGTTAGAACAGCTCCCTTGAGTTTACCACCACGGTCCCTACTCTAGACAGGTGCCCCCACCTAAAGTTCTGGCACCTCAAATCTGGTAGCCACAGTCCCACAAGCATTGCGCTTCCTTAATATGAAAGAGTCTTGGAATTAATTTTAAAACTTTCCAATTGGCCAAAACGCTTCCTTAGAATCCAGGTTTTCTGTGGCCCTCTTAGTTCCTGACCACCTGCTGGTCTTTGACGAACCTCCTATTCTCACAGCACATTTCTCCTTTTTCTTATGCCTTTGGCTGCCACCTGGTTCCAGCCACACTTGATCCACTTCCCCTTGGCGGCTGGGTTTGATGCCTGGCCTCACTGCCACGTTCTGAGTGCTTCCCCGGGACCTGGTCTCCAGCTGCCCATCTCAATGGTTTCCCTGGCTTGTTTCACCAACCCCAGCACTGTGCAACCCGCAGTGACTGAGCCAACTGTATGTAGCAGGAGCCTAGAGCCCTAACTGTTGACACAGGCAGCCTATTATCCTTCATAGCACTAATTCCTCCTCCGCCTCTGAGTGCACGGACTTAGGGCCAGAGGGCTCGGTGCCCCCATCTCCCCTGAAGTAAATAGGGGACAGAAGGGAAATCTGTCTGGATGAGGATCGCCCTATTTCTTACTCACAAATCTGCTTTAGAGCTCTGGAATGCCTAGAATTCTTCAGCCACTTGACCGTATCCTTTTAATCATATCCATTTCATTTTTATCAAAAACATTTATCTGGGTATTGAATAGAGATTACAATACAAGTCAAGTCAAACAGGCTTATTAAATATTGGGCTGGCCAAAAAGTCTGTTTAGTTTTCTCCATAAAATAAAAGACACATTGTTTTCATTTTCATTTTTTTCAGTTTATTGATGCAGATATTTTGAGTATATTGGCTATCTCCCACGTGGTATAACATGATTGTTCTCAATTAATGTCTCGATTTGGTTGCTATCACCTTTGACTGGTCTACCCGAC
>PVKM010051392.1:0-10479 GCA_004027735.1 Carollia perspicillata
CCCGGCAATGCCCTTAGCGCAGGGCGTGACCTACTGACAGGAGAATGGGGCGAGCTTTTCTGGACAGCGGAACCCACTCCCCAGGCTCCACTCAGTCTTCACCTTTCGTCAGTGGTAATGAAGTGGTCAGGTGAATAACTGATGAGCTTAAAATATTAGTATTATTTAGGTGTCTTCAATGATACAATGAGAATCATGTAAAAAAACTGGGCAAATTTACCAAAAACACTGATACTTCTGACATCTATTTTGGGTGACAGGGGGTGGGGAGTACCTGGACATCGAAACACCTTGCTGGCTGAATGTCAGAGCCTTTAGCAGCGCTCCTGTCCCCTGCAGCACAGTGTGACACTCCTAGAAACGGCCCTAGCTCTTAGTGACTTTGACTTAATCACGAAGGGCGGTCTTTCTAGGCCCAGAAATACGGTATTTCTAAAATAAGTGGTAGACTGTTTATATTTACTATAAATGGAAATAAAATTTGTTTTTCCAAATAACAGATTCCATTATCACTTCTTGATACTTACTCTGACTTCACTCTAAAAGAGTCTTACTTATTAGAAGTGAGGAGGACAATTTTTAAGTTCATGAATCCTACTAAACTTATATCCTTTTTCACCCACAAAATAAGAATTTATACATTTATACCTACATCAGCTATAATGCCAGAATAACTAGAATAATGTGAGAACAATTTGCGGCATTGTCATTGAAGGATGGAACCCTGCTAGGATAAATTTGTACAATTGCAGTCATACTTGCCAGTAAGCCAAGCTGTGTACATTAATTATATACAGAAAATTTAAAAATTTAAAACTACAAAAGAAAAAATTTTCACTTTCTGTAGGTGACCAAAAATAAATTAGTTGAAATCCCAAAAACATCTCAGCTATCAATTAGTGAGTGTCATTCAAAAATCTCAGTTAGTGTCATTCAAAAATCTTAGATTTTAGGATAACAATAGTTAGGTTAAAGTATTTTTAACCTGTAGCAAATTCATCGCCATCTTCTTAGCATAAAAAAGAGGTTTAATGCTAATTAAAATAAGGCATGAGAGAGCTACATTCTGAAATTGCAAAAGTAGATGGACTTTTTAGTACCTGCAAAGTCAGTAATAACAACTATTTTACTGTAATATGCAAAACTACATTGCAAGGTCACGTTCTATTGTAAAAGCCAGATTAATTTTCTTACGGAAAAACCTTCAACCATCCTTCCAAATAAAATACCTAGATCAGCCTAGTTGTGCGGCCGTAGACTCAGCGGCCTCTGAGATCACCTCGAGGACTGAGTGGTTGAGATAGGAAACATGGTGCCTGCGGCCAACCTACTGTTCCCAGCATCCAATGGAAAGGTGTCCGTCCAGTAAATTCCTTGATTAAAAAAGTTTGTTCATAAATGACAGCAAAAGCATGAACAAAAGAAAAAGCAGACAAATTGGACATCATCAAAATCAAACACACCTGTACTTCAGTGAGCACCATCAGGAAAGTGAAAGAAACCCACGGAACGGGAGAGAACATTTGGAAACCACACACCTGAAAAGACACTTGTGCGTAGAATATATGAAGAACTATTACAACTCAAAAATAACAAAACTAATTTAAAAATGGGCAAAGGATCTACATACACATTTCTCCAAAGATATGCAAATGACCAACAAGTACATGAAGATACAAACCCATTGTAACCAGAGAAATGCAAGTCAAACCACACTTCACACCTACTAGGATGGCTATGATTCAGAAGTTCTTTATAAAAAGTGAAAAACAACAAGTATTGGCACAGATTTGGAAAAACTGGTACCTCATAGGCTGTTGAGGGGATACAAAATGAGGCAGCCACGGTGGAAACAGTCTGGCAGCTCTTCAAACACTAAACTAGAGTCGTCACATGACCCTGCAACCCCACTGCAAGGTAAACACCTAGAGAAATGAAAGCACGTCCACACAAAAACTTGTATATGGCCGCTTTAACCGATAACCACCAAAAAAGTGAAAACGCCTCAAATGTTTGTTCTTAAGCTGGTAAGTAAATCGTGGTCCGTCCATACAATGGGATGCCATTCGGGCAGACAGAGGGATGAAGCGCTGATACGCACGGCAAGGTGGACCAACCGTGAAAACTGGATGGTCGGTGAGAGAGCGAAGCCACACACCGAAGAACCACGTGTGACTCCATTTACATGACAGGTCCAGGACAGGCAGCTCTAAGAGACAGCAGGTAGGCTGGCAGCTAACCTGATTAACCACAAATTAGATCAGATTAGGGGTTAAGCTAATTAACCCCCCAGGACTCCAGCAAAGAACGGGGATTAACAGGATTCACGAACACAACAAAAAGATACACGGGTGAGACCTTTTGTTTTGGGAACTCAACACTACCAGTATATTTAGGTGTACGTATCCAGCATTTCCACAGTAGGAATCTACCTTTTGGATTTTCCTGCAAAAATATATCAAACTACACATGCAAAGCTATTCACTGCACGATCATTCCTATTAAAAATAAAATAAAACAAAGGTCCATCAAGTACTGGCTGTGGAAGCCAGGGTGCCCATGGAACACTGCACAGTGGCCACCGAGAACGTAGGTCTGTGTGTCGCTGAAAGATCCCTAAGTCGCATCCACGAGAAAGCGATGGACAACGTAAAGAACATATAGTCCTGTCTGTGTGATTTCCTTAAATACACATACTGACGCAAATAAAATATTTGGGGGGAAACACAGCATAACTTTAATAACAGTTACCCGTGGGTGGAAGGATTGGGGGTAGGAGACATTGTTTTCATGATACTTTTTTCTGCTGTTTATTCTTTTCACCAAATGAGTTGTTGCTCTTTTTATAAATACACACGTTTTTAAACCACCCTGGCTTTCTCTTCTGTGTCAGGTTTGTGGTGCAGATTACAATACGAGCCGCCGAGATCACTCGAACTAGAATGTTAGCGTGATCTAAAATGAAATCATCGCCATTTACAAGCAACTTCAATATATATGTCTGAAAGCAAATTCAAAGACTCATAAACGTAGCCCTTAAAATAGGCCTGATTCTGCTTTATGATACATTACTTCATTCCAAATAATTCAAATAACACTATCATGCACTAATCAGGTTGGACAAAATGAAAGCCTTTAGAATATCATCTGTCATTTGCCTCCAGAAGACAACTCTGTGTTGAACAGTTACAATATTTCAACATCGCCCTTTCTATTTTCAGAAGGAATGTTAAACATGTGCGGAATAATAACACCATACTAGTAACATGTTAGTCTTAGGCAGTCCTATTCCGAATGTGTTCCACACATTAATCTAATTCTCGCAGCCTCCAAAGGTACAGACGCGGAGAAACTATTACCCCCTTCTCACACATGCATAGTCATCAGGCATCCAAACACACAGTATATCATTCAACATGTGAAAAAACTACATTATAGGTTTAAAAAAAAACCTTTGGGCCAGAAGTGTTCTGGAACTCAGACTTGCTTGGCTTTGGGAAGGGTAATAAAGGCATTACCTAATACCCCCTTGGGGTACGAAAAAGCACACAGTAATCAAATGTATTACTACTTCTGCAAAGAAATGTGTGACTATTCACAGCAAGCGGGAAAAAGACATCCATTCAGGTCCAGGTCTGCCTCCAAATGAGCAAGGAGACACATTTCCGATCTTTGGTTTTGAAACTAGGTATGGGGCTCTGGGTCTCTGCCGGGCAGACTTCTGGCTGGAAAAATGTCCCTTTACTGGAGAGTATTTTCTCGCAGAGCCAAACCACTTTAAACCTCAGATTTAAATCCTTGCTTAAAGAGATGGATGTGTGAAGTAAAACCTGACAAAGATCGTCTCAGGTTTTCCTGGAAATCAAAAACATCACTCGTGCCACAGAGCCAACCACTCGCTTTCATCGGCTGCATATAAACAAAATCGGTAAAAGCTCAGGATGAGGAGTCAGAGAGGAGACAGGATTTAGTGCTACCTTCCTTAGCAGCTTCTTTCTTGTTATCCCAAAGCCCTTCCACACCACACGTCTTCAGATAGTTGTCACCGTTCGTCACCCTCCTCCCGAAGCTCTGACTCCTCCAAAGGGAAGACCCCCTCCGGGCTCCTCCCACCCTTCTGACCGTGCGCCCTCACACACCACTCCGGCTACTCCCCTCTGGATCCGCCCACTTCGCCAGGTCCCGAAACGTCACTGCCAAGACCCACTGCTGCAGCCGTTGTCTGACCAGCACGATGTTGCTCCCCTGGAACCGAACCTCATCTTTACATCTCGTATCTTAAGAATACGAGACCTAAGTGCTGAGTCACACTAATGCGGTTGGTATGAGACCAAAAAAAGAAAACCAACTACTAAATTAAAATGTATAATCACTCTGTGCCCCATATGCCTCTAAAAGGATAATCATTCTCAGTAATAAATGGAGAGATGGAAAGATATTAAACAATTTCGTGTGGATTAAATAATTTGTCTGGAACTTGCTTCGTTACACACGGGAAGCAGGGACACAGATGGGACACAGAAAACCAAGGTCAGCCGGGAGTTGAAACAACTGAGACCGGGTGAGGGGTGCATATTCCTACATTGCATCTTTCATAATAGAAAACTAAAGCAATAAAAAATAAATGAAGGAAAATAAAGTAGGGGAAAGGAATCACCAGTTTTCATCTTTGTATTTGGGATAATTTTAAGAGACTGGCACAGCAGCGATGGTGAAAAGATGCAGAGACGGGGACGCAGTGGAAGTGTGAACGAACACCGCCTTTCCCAACGGCGCGCGGCGGCCTGGAACCAAGCGGGCGCGCCCTGCCACCCAGCTGTCCTGCTCAGGGTGTTCGCCCTCGTGAAGGCGACCGTCGGACTGGTAGGAAGAGACATTGCCTGGCCACGCTCATCACACTGTCATTTTAAAAAGAACTAAAACAAATCCCAACATCATTGCTTTAGCTCCTCTTAAAATCGTGTTAGTGTATCCGTCCACTGAGGACAATGGCGCATGTCTGTGATTTGAGAAGAGACGGCTGAGTGGAAGATCACAGAATAGCGCACAATTCAAGCCCGCCCCACTGGCCACGCGTGCTTCTACACGCGCACACAGGCACGGGAGATTCCTGAAACTAGCTCACCAAGATGTTAACAGTGGTCATCTCTGGGAAGGAAGATTTCTGTTGATTTTTTTCCCTAATTTGATTTTTACTTTCTTTATACTTTTCGATACTCTTCATTTTTAAATGAACAACCACTTTGACAAATTGTAAGCAATCCATTGGGGAGAGAGAACTAACCACCTTAATCAAGTTACATTAAAGCTATTTTGCCAATTATATGCAAGGTGGGCAAAACTAGGTTCACAGTTGTGAATGCACAAAACGTAAGAGCTTATTCTCGTATCATCGCTTATTAATTGTACTATTTTCCCTATGAACTGTAAACCTACTTTTGCCCCACGCTGTACATAAATCTCCGAGTCCGATTCTGCCTTTTTCTTTGACTGGTTGTTTGTCCCCGTGGGAGCGCAAAACCAAGCGAGAGGGTCTTTCCCAGGTCTCTCAGAGGGACTGCGTTCAGTCCGCGCCACGCAGCCTACCGATGGCGCCCAAAGCCTGCCGCTTTCACTGCAACAACAGCGAGATTCTCCTGCTCATGAAAATTAGTTGGGCAAAACATCATAGAGAAATTCAAGGGATCTGAGAGCTCTTTATGTAGTTTTTTAAAATGTGTAAGACATTACTCAGCAATTGTTACAGCACTCTTTTATAGATACTAAAATATATTATTTAGCAATAATAACTTTATGCAAGAAGCTGGTTTATTTTGTTGATATGCACTTTAATCCCTTAAAACAGTTCCGTGATGGAAATGCTTTTATAGTCCATCATCTGTAATTAAAATCAAAATCATTGTGGTTCCTGGGAACTGTGATAACGTAAGAGCTTCTTCACATACTTTGTATAAAAAGAATTTCAAGTGCAACCCCCAAAGCCTCACTTAAAAATATATCCCTATTTTTCTCCCCTTAAAGTCACTATGCTTTGAATATTAATGAAAATAAAAAGTAAAGTTATATACGTCATATACAAATGTATGCAATAATCCATAAGGGGAGAGCACAGAGCAATAGGTTAAGAAGCTGCATATACAAACTCGGGTGCTATATATAAAGGGCTGGGTCGCTATAATGTATGTATGAGAAGAAACAGGCTATTGATGCCCAGGTCGTAAGTCCCCGTGCATCAATGTTTATGGGATGGCCTGTTGCTTTGAGGTCTCAGATCTCTACATTAGAGCACCCCATCAGAATCTATGTTTTAAAAAGGACCTGTGTGACTCAGCACCACCAAAAAGTGGTTGGGTGGGTAGTGAAGTTTAAGACACTCCCCTTCCCAGAAAGCCCAGGATTCTTTCGGTAGCAGTGTGATAAATACAGCTCTAGAGATACAGAACTAGTAGGTGTCCCATTAGCAAAGTCCACCACACTATTTAGCGCTTCAATATAGTTTCCTAAACCTTGTTGTCTGTTTAAAAAGTAATTTGGCATGGAAAGCTTGCCATCTGTAAAATTAGAAAAATTAACCATGGAAAAAGGACTTCCTTTCTAATGTTCCACTAAACTTCCAAACATATAGACTCTGACATCTTATCCTTTACTTTTTTCCAGGCACAGATTTAATAAAATTATAGAAGAGGAACACTAAAAATTCTGACCTTAAAAATATAAAAATAACCACCTAAAACTGGACCATTGGGATGATTTCCCTAAAGACCAGTTTTCCAGTCCCTACTTTCTTTTATTTATTTGATTTGTTGTAGAGAAGGGAGAAGGGAGAGAAGAAGAGAGGGCAAGAAACATGGACCAGTAGCCCTCCACCCTCCGTATGTGCCCTGGGGACCAAACCTGCAACCCAGGCATGTGCCCAGAGCGGCGCGACCAAACCAGTCCCCTGCCTCTTCACAGGATGACGCCCACCAACTGAGCCACACTGGCCAGGGCTCCACTTGAACAGCAAAAGTAAAAGTCCACTATCACTTTGAGTACAAACCCCATTTTTATAACTAAAAGTTATTTACATGGTGGGAGTTTATTTCCCGTCACTGGGAAGATAAGGAATCTAGCCCCACACCCCCTTGGATCGTCAGGGCGTCCTCTGTAGCAAATAGCCCTTCAACAGCTGCCTTCTGACTACTCTCATCCCAGGCCCCAAACAGTTTAAGGGTTATCTTTTTATGCCTACTCCTTAAATTAAAAGAATAAAATCGGTAATAAAACACATACATATTAGAGAGCCTAAGAGCTCATCGAATTAATAGGCAAAGGAAACACTGCTTCCAAGGGACCAATAGGGTAGCAGGCTGCTGGGGCGATATTCTAATGTTTGATTTGGCTATTAATTATATGTGTATGTTCCACCTGTGAATGTTTATCAAATAATACATTCATTACCTGTGTACCTTCCTGCATGGCTATTTCGACAAAAAGTTTACTTTAAAAAAACAACATTCTGCTTACAATCAAAATAATCGACTCTAATTTCAATGCTAGGATAAAAGAGAACCAGCTCAACAAGAAAAACAACCTGCACCTAAAATCGCAGCGTGAGACAGGAGAGGAGCGTGAATCACGCGTCCTCGGAACAATGCGTACCAGACTGCCTCTGAGTCCCGACAGTCCATTTCGACTCATCTCTCTCAAGCTTACTGCTATGGTATGAGATACGTCACATGATTAAAGCCCCTGTCACATACGCAGGGATAGGAGACTCCGAAGTCGAAGGGCAGAGAGACATTCTAGTGTCTGAGGCAGAACCGTTACCCGGTCTATGGAAACAGCACTGCAGCAGGCGGAGTCTCCGAAATGCCCTACCCGTCTCTGGACCTGGGAACAGACAGCATCCCTTTTGTGATGCTGTTATGTTACATGGCCCATTGAACCTTCATTCATCTACAGAGATTATCCTGGGAAGCCTAATCCGGGTACCTGAGCCCTTAAAAGCAGAGTATCTCTGGCCAAAAGCAGTGGTCAGAGATTTTCAAAGCACGAGAAGGACCTGATGTGCAGTTGTGGACGATCTGGGGGCGGGGGGAGCCTGAGGAGGAAGGCGAGTGGCCTCCAGAAGCGGAGAAATCGGCCCCGGCTGACAGCCAGCAAGAGTGACCTCGGTCCTGGGATCGCAAGGCACTGAACTTGATCAAGGACCTGAGTAAGCTTGGAAGGTTTTTCCCTTGAGAAATCCCCACGTATACTGTGACCCACCCCAACGCTGGCCTGTGTTAACCACATATTTCCTTCCTATCTTTTCAGCAAGCTCTGGAAATTCAATAAGCACAAACTGAAATGGTAAAGGAAAACGAGTTTTACAATGCGTTCATTCAACAAGTGTTCACTGGGTTCCTGTTATGTAACGGACACTGTGCCAGGTGCAAGAAATGTAATGATGGATAAAATAATCCTATCTTTTGAAGTTCTCAAACTGGTGGAAGAGACGGACATGATAAACTGTAATGAGAAAGGTCCCAGGGCAGGAAGATGCACAGGGTGCCGCGGGGGCAAGCCGATGAGTGGTACGGAGGACACAAATCGGAAAGGCTACGAGGAGTGATGCCCGAGCAGACAGGCACCGAACGAGCTGCAGGCGGTCTGGACGCCGGTAGGAGCGGGCAGTCAGGAGGCAGCACTCAGGGCCGAAGGGGTCTGTGACACCGAGGAGCAGCCGAGCAGACCGACTGCCGAGGCGGCGTTCCGGGAGGGCCAGGAGAACGACACTCAGGAGGGGATTCCAGTCCAGAGGAAAACAAGGCTCAGACTGCGAAGACCCCCGAAGGCTGTGCAGCAAGACCCATGATAAGCAGAGATTCGTGGTGAGATTCGTGTTTGGAAATACGTTGGGATGAATCTGACCAAGCACAAAGGCAGAAAGGTCAGAGTGGCGAGGACAAATTTGAGAAATATCTCGAGGAGTAAAATCCACAGGCTTTCAGAACTCAGTAACTGGATGGGGGTGGAGGGGAGTCGGGAAGTCTTGGAAGAGGTGGACTCAGAGGAGTCGCCGGCTTCTAGCCGAGGAGACTCACTTGATGACGGTGACACCGAGGGACGGAAATACTGGCTGAAACACAGACTAGTTACACAAGGATGTGAGAACAGGCTGGAAAGGGGCACAGAGACGTCTGGAGGCTGGGCTCCACTTGGTAAGTTTTAGAGAGCCAAAAACAGTTTCCAAGACTACAAAGGTCATTGATTCTCTGAAAAAGCAGTCAGTCATGTAACAGCCCAGACAGGAAGCAGGGTCCGCGTTCAGGTGGAGGCAGCAGGTATGTGGAGCATTTCCATGTAGAAACAATGGGGCCTGGCGACCGACTAGGCAGGCGGGTAGGCAGTAAATAAAGTCTGAGTAACACTATGTTTTAAAAAACGAGAAAAGACGAGAAAGTGTGTTTATGCATACATTTATCACAGAAGTACAAACGCTTCCTGCAGGTCAGACAAGGCACTGGACAGGACGAGCCCGGCCCAAAGGTCAGACCGGGGGCTGGAATGAGCGGACCAGATGAAACCATCTGATCAGGAAGGGCAGCCGGCAAGGAGCAGGCGAGAGCACAAGGGAGAAAAGCCCGAGATGAAGCCCTGGGGAACACTCACACTTACGGCAACAGCATAAAACCTCACACATTAACGCACTCGAAATGCCCAGCTGTCATTGACTGAGCATGAAATAAGTTCAAGGCTCCGAGAGAGACACACGTGGGTCCCAGGTGTCTATACAGCACGACAGGGGGTTACTGTGCACAACTACAACACTAGACTTCTGGTTACGACTCGCAAAACATGCAAGGGAGACGGAATACTACTCCACCTGGAGTGAGTTGGGGAAGAGCCCATGAATAGTGCACCTGAGATGCCCCTTCAACGACAGAGAAAGAAACCAGGCACAGGGGAGATGACAGAACGAAGGGCAACGACAACCAGCACCAATGGCAGACGGTTACGTGCACTCGGCCGGTCTTTGTGACTGTTACCTGGCCAAGGGGCCTGGCCCCACACAAGGCTGCCTAGGGCCAGCCAAGAGTGCGTGGGTTCTCGACTTCCTGCAGGAAAGATTTCACAACTCGAGTCCAGGTGACTCTGAGGACACACGCATTCCAGCTGGGGACAATGAGCTTCCGGCCCAGATGGAGGCGTAGGTACACACACTGTGCCTCCTGGCACAACCAAAAGAAGGACAACAAATTTAAAAACAAAAAACAACCAGAACTGACAGAAAATCTAACTGTATGGAAGTCCAACAACCAAGGAGTTAAAGAAGACACTTTCATCCAGACAGTGGGAGGGGTGGAGATGGGCAGCCTGGCGGAGAGGACTCGTAGCAAGGTGGGAGCAGGAGGACCGGGTGAGAAGGTGGCTTGCAGACCGGGCAGTCCCACATTCACATGCAGATGAACTGGGAGGAACAACTGGGGAGCGAGACAGACCTGCAACCCAGGG
>PVKM010051393.1:0-10482 GCA_004027735.1 Carollia perspicillata
GCCTGGCAGGTACACTGGGTGTGGCTAGTCCCGTTTTACAGATGGAGACCAACTAAGACCAAGACGAGCTAAGTTATCGCCTCAGGTTTGCATGGCTCTTCATCAGAACCCCAGGGATTTGAACCGGGGTCATCCGGCTCTTGTCCCAGTGCTCCCACAGCCCTACCAGGCCTCATCTCAGAAAAGGGCCCAAAACACCTCTTTCCCAGGGGCCTTCTCTAATATGGAAGCCCAACCGGCCCAGGGCATCCTCAGAGGAGGGGTGTCAGAATCTGAATCCTCAGAAACTCAGGTCCCGGGAGGCCCCGTCACTCACCTCCCTCTGGCCCTCGGTCAGCTGCTGCACCTCACGCTCCTTGGCCTCCAGGACCTCCTGCATCTGGGAGCTGAGGGCCAGGTCCCGGGAGTCGCTCTGAGGAGTAGAGAGGTCTCAGACCCTGCAGTGCAGAATCTAAGACACAACCAAGCGAGGCCAGCTCTCCCCACACTTTGCCTCCACCTAGGCCTGAGTGCAGGGTCTCAGGAAGGAGGGCCCTCAGCACAACTTCCCTGGCTCGGGCCTGGGTTGTGGCCACAAGGAAACTGAGGCCCAGAGAGCAGAAGGACTGGTTGCAGGGGATACAGCCAGCTGTGGCAGAAAGGGACAGGGAGTCGGCACTCCTCCCCTGTCTCCCTGGTCAGGGGAGTGTGAGTATCCACTCCCAGCAACCTTCTGCTGCCCCATACTGGCCAGTCACCAACCCCACGGCCGGGCCAGCAGGGGAAGGGCAGGCTGCCAGGGAGCCCACCTCGGCCTGCAGCTGCTGCTTCTCCTGACGGATCTGCTGCTCCATCTCCTCGTACAGCTGCTGGACCTCACGGTGGTGGTCTGAGTCACGCCTGGAAGGGGCGGGAGGTGTGCCAGGTGGCCCATCAGCGCCTGGGCCCCTGCTGCTAGCAGAGGTGGTCTGGACCTGGTTTGGAGGCCGTTCTACAGCTCATCTCACTCGGTCAGAGACCACTGACCCCTGTCACAGTCATCCTGACCCATGAGCCCTTGACGCTGGTCACCCCGATCCCATCATGCTGACTCCTGTAACCATCGCCAAGATGTTAGTTCCCCTGGCCCTGTCTCAGGGTCCCCATCGCTTTGCCCTCTGTCCCCACTTCCTGCTGTCACCATGCCCCCACCTCCATAACTCAGGCCCCCTGCAGGGCTGTGCCCACGCCAGCCCCAGGGTCACCACCTGTGTCATCATCTACGTGAGCCGTGCTCCTGGAGCTGGATGCAACAGTGGCCCTGCTCCAAGACACACTGGGCATTCCGACTCTCGATAAAGGCCAACTCTGTCCTCTCCGAAGTCCCCGAGGTCACCCCTTCTTCGAGCACTCAATTAAGAATCAACTAAAATGTGAAGAGCTCCCACTACATGCAGACATGGAGTGGGCGAGAACCGGCAGCCCCCACTCACTTCCTCAGGGTCAGTTCCAGAACCTCCTTGTCGGCCTGCGCCTCCTGCAGGCGGCTGGTCATCTTGGCCAGGAAGCCCTCCAGGTTGCCAGCCAGCTGGGGCTCCTCCTGCCTCAGCTTCCCCCACAGCTGCCAGAGCTCTGCCTGCCTGGGGAGGGGAGGAGAGCCAGAGATCAGATAGGAGGGGGGCCAGGAAGCCGAGGGGGCCCCAGTTCTCCGTCTGAATGGCAACACTCCAGGAGACTTGGGCACCTGAGCTACAGAAATACATTGACCCCAGCAGGTGCCATCAAATGCCACCTCCCCCAGGAATCTTTCCCAGATGTGCCCACTCCCTTCCTGAACCCCCACCAAAACTTTCTGTCCCGATGATTGGGTAATTCACTGTGGAGAGGCGGACTTGGGAGCCTGACAGCCGGGGGCTTCCATCTGCCTTCTCTCTTCTCCCACTCTGTAGCTATGTGACCTTTGGAAAGTACCATGCCCTCTCTGGGTTTATTTGTAAAATAAGGAGGCTGATACCTGCCAAGCAAGTTCTCCAGAGAATGAGGCACACCCAGTGAAAGCACCCTCTTGGGGCCTGGCACGCGGTTGGCTTTCACACGGGTTTAATTAAGTCGTGAAGACAGATGCCAGAGGGCTGAGCCCAAGCCAAGCTGCCAAGTAGGTAAATGGCCCCACCACACCCGCCCCGCCAGCCTGTCCCCTGCGTCCCACCCTGCCTGTCCCACAACACTGGGCCCTGCCCTCTGAGAGCTTGCCTCACAGAATCCTGTGGGTGTGCGATTCATCTTGCTGGCTCCGACAGTCCCAGTGGAAGATGGGGTGTGGGGGAAGGGCATTTTGAGGCAGGGTCCCTCTTCTCTGAACACAAATGAACCCCACGAACCCAGAGCCTGAGACCGTTTGGGCAGAATGCCTTCCTGTCTCCAAATGTACCCAATCCAGGACATCGACATCCTGACATCAGCCTTTTTGGGGGTTAAGAAAGGCACCCCAGAATGGGAGTACCCTCGGGGGCCTGACGACCCGTTGATGATCCTCTTGAGGAGTGATCACACGGGGCAGGATTGGGGGGTGGCTGCGGGGTGCACGCCTCCCGAGCAGGCATCCCCACGCACAGCTTCATCCAGCCCATAACTGTTCTGTTTACTCTGCAGCCAGGAAACCCAAAGTCAGAGGTCATGCCACTCGCCCCAGGTCACACAGTTAACAAGTGGCCAAACCAGAATTCCCACGCTGCTCTGCCTCACGCCTCCAGCCTTGACACCTTGTCCAGGCGAGTCCTCAGTCCTCGCCTACACTGACCCACAGAGCCTGTCCTGCCCCTCCCCGCACATACACACGGAGCAGGCCTTACTCAGGACGTGAGTGGCCAGCCCCCAGCTGCTCCACGAAGGCAAAGAATGCCTCCTTCTCTTCTGCCTCGGCCTCCTCCAGCACTGGGAAGCTGCTGGCTGCAGATCCTCGCTTGGAGGACAGTGGCTTCCTTCTGTGGAGCCTGTGGGTGCTTGGGCTGGAGCCAAAGATGCTCTCTGTGGGAGAGAAGGGGACAGAAAGGAGCAGAGTGGGGATAGGCTCGGTCCCTGACCTCCCACCTTGCCCTCCTCCAGCCCTTGGGGAAACAATTACATCTGTTTCGGTCACATGTACACAGGGCTATGTTCACATATTCCTCATGTCAACTCTGGGAGTCCACCGAAGGTAGGCACTGCATTCATTGTGCAGACAGCCATATGAGGCCCAGAGAAGCCAGAAGACCTCCTGGAAGTCACCCAGCAGCTCTGGAGTGGTGAACACATTTTTCATTCACCCAGAATATTTACTGAGCACCTACTGTGTGCTGGGGACAAAATGGGCCAAAATCCTTGCCCTAGTAGAACAGATATTGTTGTGAGTGCTGAAAAGGATACATTTTTTTTTTTAAAAAAGTAAATTTGCTAAGTGAGATAAAGGAATAAACAGAGTATTTCCATTGAGAAACTGGACAGGGGCTACTTTAGAGCGAGTGGTCAGGAATGCCCCGAGGAAGTGACATTGGAACCGAGATGAGAATAACTAGAAGGATCAAGCCATGGATTCCTAGGGAAGCATATTCCAGGCAGAGAGAACAGCATGTGCAAAGGCCCTGAGGTAGGAAAGAGACTGGCACACTGGAGGAGGCAAGCGGCACTTGAGTGAGCCCAAGGGGTTAGCAGAGTCTTGTGGTGCTGCCCTGTGGGCCCCAGGAAGGGGTGTGCATTTTTCCCCACAGGCATTGGGAAGTCCCTGGTGCAGTGGGCATGGTTGGATACAGATGCGAAGATGGCCCCTGGAGGTGCGTGGACAACCATGTTCCCTCTGCTCCCACCCCCAATTCCAGGCCCCAATTCTTCCTCCCTTCTCCCAGTTTCTCAATCACCAGAACCAGAGTAACTGCCTTCTGGGCAGCCCCACCCCATAAATGTAGATTCCTGGTCTCCCTCCTTGTTGTCCCCCACATTTGGGGGGATTCAGCAGACCTGAGATCTCTAGGTGGGTTTGCATTAATGTAGGGCTGGGCTGTGCTTTGCAGGTCCCTGCAAAGACACCACACCTTCCATTCCCTAAGCCGCAAGGTCTTCCCCATCGAGAAGACCAGCGGGCATATTGTTTCCACTGGTCTTGTTCTTTAGGTCCTTTGGGCCTGTCTCGAGGAGCAGGTGTTGGAATAGCCCTGCCCAGTGAGGACTAAGGGCCTGGGAAGCCCCCATCCACTGAATATCACCCTTTGCTGCTCCTTGGAACCTAGAATTCCCTTAACCAACACCAGAACGTGAACTTCCACAGACAGAAACAAGCACCTTGGTCTCAAGAATGGGAGGTGCCTAACTTCTTGCTCAAGGGAAGGCTTTTGTTGGGGAGAAGACAAGGGAGGCATCAGAAAGCAAGCCTGGAGGCCTCTTTAGAGGAGAGGAATGTTCAGGGGAGCCCCCAGCCAGTGAACTGCTCTGGCTGCTGGGAGGGGAAGTGATCAGATCTCCTGGGCTAGAGTCGTAAGGCTCGAACTGTCTGCCTTCCCACCCAGGCTTAGCGTCCTCGCCTCCGCAGTAATCAGGGTTGTCATCCACACTCTGAACTCTCTCACGGGTGTTGTGAGGGTCCTCTGGTTGGTAAGCTGTCACTGCTGCCCTTGCTGTCAGCCTAGCCTTGCCCCATGCTGGACACACTGCACGGGGTGCCTGGCTGTGCAGCCGCACCCCCAGAGGCCCTCCCCGGACAGACATACTGAACCCGGCACTGAATTCTTCGAGGGAGAGGTGTCCCTTCCGCTCCACATCCAGCCAGTCAAAGATCATCTCCGGCTCCTCCTCGCTACTCAGGAAGCTGAACTTGGCCACCTGCAAGGAAGGAGTAGGTTTGTCTGCAGCCCGCCTCATCTCTCCTCGCCACAATTTTGGAGTCCCACAGCCTACCTGAGCCAGAGCCTGCCCTTGAGACTCCTGGACTCCATCTGAGACAGCGCTCTCAGAAGAGCCTTGAACTTCCTCCACACCTTTTCCCTTCCTCCATCCAACACCAACAATCACCTGTTCTGAGTCTCATCCCCTTAGGACCCTAATAAAGGACAGGAACAAACCCTTCCCAGGTTGTGTGTATCAGTGTCCAAAAACTATCTGGAACTTGAAAGTAAGCCCAAAAGGTGGACAGCACGTCCCTGCAGTATTCTGCAGGGGGAAAAGCCACCTGAGGGTCTTCTAGACTATTGGAACGCTCGTACTTCGTCCCATGGGGCTGATGGAAGGCCTCAGACTAAATAAAGTCACAGGTTAACTTGTAGATTTTGTCCAGGTGAGACATAAATTAATTGTTGTCTGATGGAACAGATGACCTCAAAGATTTATGGCCCACTGGGCCTTAACCAGCTTTTAAAACTCTAACTCTCTAATCTAGTTCTAACATTTCTTTGTTAACTCACCTAGCCTTTAAAGTGCTCTTTCAACCGTTCATAACATCTCGTATTAATTAATGAGTTAAATGAAATCTTTGATATTAATTCGTTTTATTTTTGCCTACGGGTCATGATTTTTACCTTTTTGGAAATTATATTTTAATAGTTTTGAAGGTTCCATGGAGATGCCCCGGTGGACTCAGCTATCAGAACCGAGGAAACCGCACAGGGGAGAAGTGAACCCAAACCCTTCTCGGCCTTGGAGGCAATCCTAAGAGTGATAGAACTTGAGGTTTACTGACTGTTTCTCTGGTTTTTTTTTTTTCTTTTTCTTTTTTGCTGGCAGCAATGATTTTATGGACTGATTATTCTGTGATCTCTTTGGCCTACATGCTGGAAACCTAATGTCTGTTGGTTGAAAAACAACAGAAAATCTGATTCGCTAATCTGTTGGTGGTGGTGGTACTGTTTGTTTTTCTACATGACCTCCAATTAGTTGAGAATTTTGTGCCCCCTGGGAAGGAGAACAGCTCCTTGAGACCTGGACTGGTGAATTGTTTCGTTTCTGTGTTGACTTTTGACCTACCATGTCTGGAGTTACAGAAACAAAGCCGGACTCCTGCTATGTCTGTGTGTCTGCATGTCTGTCATTGAGAAAGGGCTTTAACTCGTTGTGTGTGTGAAATAGCTCTCTACATCTGGAGGGCGCCAATAACTTAACAGTCCTGTGTCTCCTCTGGGGGCTCTGCGTTGATTGGTTTATGGAGACAAACAAGTGCTTACATAAGTTCAGTGTTTCCCAAAGTCACAGAAAATAAAGAACGCTTTAAATGTGCTAACTGTCTAAGTCCCTCTTAGAAGAAATTATTAGCTCGGAATCTTTTCTTTTTTTCTCGGAAAACTTTTAAGGAGCTGGGTTCACATAATTAAGGTGAATCTTTGGACAAATTACATTAGTTTAGGAATTTTGGTGTACAAGACACAAATAATAGTTGCCTGTTTGCTTTATATTAAATATAATATAAGGGTCAAGATAGTGGCCTAGGTAAACACCACTCACCTCCTCACACAACCACATCAAAATTACAACTAAAATATAGAACAACCATCACTCAGAACTGTCAGAAACTGAGTTGAATGGAAGTCTGACAACGATGGGATTAAAGAAGTCACATCCATCCAGACTGGTAGGAGGGATGACGGTGTAGATCAGGCTGGTCCCACATCCACGTGTGGATGATAAAAATTCGGGAGGGATATCTCAGGAGCGAGGAGTCCCAGACACACACCAGGCCCCCCAGTGCAGGAAGATAAGTGCCCGCAACTTCTGGCTGCAAAAACCAGCAGCGATTGAGTCGGTGGAAGAAATCTCTGGAGTCCCAAGCAGTTCCTCTTCAAGGACCCTCACACAGACTCACCTACTCAGACTCACTCCCTCTGAGCTCCAGCACTGGGGTAGCAGCTTGAAAGACACCAGTGGCATACAGGGAGACACTGACGTATCTGACATCAAGGCAAGAGCTGGGGGACAGCTTTCTCCCAGACAGAAATGCAGGCAGGGCCCCTTGTCCCTTTTCTTAACCTGCCTCTGTCCCCCAGAGCCACAGAGTCAGGAAGCTGGTGCTGCATATGAGACTCTGTCAATCTGGCTAACACAGTTTGCCCCACCCTGGAGATCCCCAGAGACTCAGTCACAACCAACTAGCAGGCCCACACAAACTGCTTTTCCATATGAATGGCTAGTCTTGGCTCTTGCTTCACAACTTCCTAAACCCTCTCAAACAAGCAACAGCCAGTCTTAGTGAGTCTCCAGCCCCATAACTCTTGCTAAGTGGCCTCAGGCCTGGCATTAGCAGCAGCCAGTCTAGATTTACAGCTTGGCTTGCCTGGTAATCTCCAAGCCCAGCACAAGTAGCAGTCATCTCAGATTGCTTTACAGCTCAGGCAGGGTGGCCCTGGGCAAAACACAGGTGGTGGCTGATCTTGTCCTGCATCACACAAGAAACCCCAGAGCCTGTGCACCCAGTGGACAATTACAGAATGTGTTGGAGCACCACCATCCTGCCCCTGCACAGCTGATCCGCCACAGAGGGAAGAGGTTGGTGGTCAGTGGTCACAGCCAGTCCTTGCAGCTGACTGGCCTGGCTAATTCCCTCCCACTGACCTGCCAACAGCAATCAAGGTTCAACTACAAGAGGAAAGTGTACTCAGCCCACTTGAAATGCACACCTCAAGTTCCCAGCTGGGGTGATAAGGGAGGCTGTGCCACTGGACCCTACAAGACACCTAATACAGCCCTGGCTGGCATAGCTCAGTGGATTGAGCGCGGGCCTATGAACCAAAGGATCGCAGTTCCATTCCCAGTCAGGGCACGTGCCTGGGTTGCAGGCCAGTTCCCAGCAGGGGACGCATGAGAGGCAACCATACACTGATATTTCTCTCCCTCTCTCCTTCCTTTCCCCTCTAAAGATAAATAAATAAAATCTTAAAAAAAAAAGACACCTAATACATTAGGCCACACTACCAAGACAGGGAGTCATAGCCACTCTACCTAATACATAGAAACAAATGCAGGGAGGCTACCAAAATGAGGAGACAAAGAAACATGGCCCAAATGAAAGAATAGATCAGAATTCCAAAAAAAGAGCTAAACAGAAGGGAGATAAGCAATCTATCAGATGTGGAGTTTAAAACACTTTTTATAAGGATGCTCAAGGAACTTATTGAGGACCTCAACAGCATAAACAGGATCCAGTCAGAACTGAAGGATACACTAATTGAAATAAAGAACATTTTACAGGGAAACAACAATAGAGTGGATGAAGCAAAGAATCAAATCAATGATTTGGAACATAAGGAAGCAAAAAACAACCACACAGAACAAGAAGAAAAAAGAATCCATAAAAAACCTGAAGGGCGCTGGCTGGTGTAGCTCAGTGGAATGAACGTGGGCTGCGAACCAAAGGATCACTGGTTCAATTCCCAATCAGGGAACATGCCTGGACTGCAGGCCAAGTCCCCAGTAGGGGCACTGCAAGAGGCAACCACACATTCATATTTCTCTCCTTCTCTTTCTCCTCCCTTCCCCTTTCTCTAAAAATAAATAAATAAATTCTTTTAAAAAAAACAAAAAACAAGGATACTGTAAGCAGCCTCTGGGACAACTTCAAGAGGTTCAACATTCACATTATGGGGGTGCCCGAAGGAGAAGAGAAAGAGCAAGAAATCGGAAATCTATTTGAAAAATAATGAAAGAAAACTTCCATAATTTGGTGAAGGAAGTAGGCATACAAATCCAGGAAGCACAGAGAGTCCCAAACAAGATCTACTTAAAGCATCGCACTCTAAGACATATCATAACTAAAAGGCCAAAGGTTAAAGATAAAGAAAGACTCTTAAAAGCAACAAGAGAAAAGCAGTTAGTTACTTACAGGGGAGTTGCCATAAGACTGTCAGCTGTCAGCTGATTTCTCAAAAGAAACTTTGCAGGCTAAAAGGAATTGGCAAGAAATATTCAAAGTCACGAAAAGCAGGGACCTACAGCCAAGATTGCTCTATTCAGCAAAGCTATCATTTAGAATCGAAGGGCCGGTATAGAGCTTCCCAGACAAGAAAAAACTAAAGGAGTTTATCATCACCAAACCAATATTATATGAGATGTTAAAGGGACTTATCTAAGAAAAAGAAGGAGTTCAAAACTATGAACTATAAAATGACAATAAATATGTGTCTTTCAACAATGGACTCTAGAAAACAAACTAAGCAAAGAAGAACAGGGACAGAATCATGGATACAGAGAGCATTTTGATGGTCGCCAGATGGGAGGGGCTTATGGGGGTATGGGCGAAAGGTGAGGGGATTAAGGAGTACAAATAGGTAGTTACAGAGTAGGAAATGGAGTAGCCAAAGAACTTACATGCATGACCCATGGACATGAACAACGGCATGAGGATTGCTAGAGGGAGTGGGAGGCGTTGGATGGGGGCGGGGGCAAAGGAGGAAAAATCAGGACAACTGTAACAGCATGATCAACAAAATATAAATTTTTAAAAAATACAATACAAGTTTATATTTTATTTTTATAACATCTGGATTTGTTTTTTGTAAAGAAACTAGTTAATCTGAATGTCCTACACTTCTTTTTTTTATTTTTATTTATTTATTTTTAATCTCCCCACCCTGTCCTACACTTCTTATTTTGTCTCATTGGTCAAATATGCCAATATTATCTGTATATAATGTTTAAGATTATAAAAATTTAAATTTGTATTCAACTAAATTGATTCATTACTCTAACAAGTTTTATACTAACAGTTCTTATATATTGTAGTATGTCACTTTAAACACAGTTTTGAAGGTCTTTGGTAACTTGAAAAACCCAAATTCATATTAAGTTAATTAAGAAAAATATGCCACTGAAACTTTAATTGCTAAGCATCATTTTAAGTTTACGTCTTTTTGCTTCGTGCATTTATGTGCTGGAGAGCAGCTCTATCTTTGGGTTACGTTAATGAGTACATCCATTTGGGCACTCTCAGTAATTGTGCACAGGAAAGCAGAACCCAGGTAGGTGTTTGTATCCTCGTGGTCATAGCGACAGTAGTCACAGCAGCTAAAAGATGGAAGCAACTCAAACAGATGAAATGTGGTGGATACACAGAATGAAATATCATTCGGTTTTTAAAAAGGAAGGAAATTCTGACACACGTTCCAACACGGATGAACCTTGAGGACATTATGCTGCGTGAAATGAGCCAGCCACAAAGTGACAAATGCTGTCTTGGATGATCCCACTTACCTGAGGGGCCCACGGTAGTCAAATCATAGAGACAGAAGGTAGAACCGGGGAGGTAGGAGGACGGGAGTCATTGTTCAGTGGGCGTAGAGCTTCAGCTGGGGAAGGTGAAGGGGTTCTGGATGGGATGGTGGTGAGGATTGCACAACAATGCGAGTTATTTAATATCACTGCACACAAAAGTGGTCAAAGTGGTAAGTTTTACGTTAGGTGTTTTTCATCACAATTTTTTTTAAGTTGTACAAGGGATGTGTATGACTATAGAAAGCCATGTTACGGTGTACTTGTGAGCTTTGCTTGTCTACCGAAATGCTTATAGAAGACCGA
>PVKM010051394.1:0-10482 GCA_004027735.1 Carollia perspicillata
CTTTCTTTCTTTCTTTTCTTTCTTTCTTAGAGAGAAACATCAATGTTGTTCCAGTTATTTATGCATTTATTGGTTGATTCTTTTGTGTGCCTTGATGGGGAAAGAACCTGCAACCTTGGCTTATGGGGACAATGCTCTAACCAACTGAGCTACCTGGCCAAGGTCAATAATGTTCTATTTCTTGATCTGGGTGTTGGATACACAGGTGTATTCAGGCTGTGAAAATTCATTGAGCTGTATACACCTAGGATATGCTTACTTTTCTGTATATGTATACAAAAGCACAGATGTAAAATACTTTAATAAAAAGTTAAAAACAGACAATTGCAGAAAACCCATGAAAATACATTTCAACACACGTAGTAAGTCTCAAATATCATTACTAGAATTTGTGAGTCATCAATGTGGGAATCACTCTCCAAACAGAGTATTCAATGAACTGGATTCAAAACAGCTGTCTTGGCCTGTGGTGGTAAACACACAATACATATACAGGTGATATATTATAGAATTGTATACCTGAAACCTATATCATTTTATTAACAAATGTCATCCCAATAAATTCAATTAAAAAAGGTGTCTTGGAATCAAGATACATAATATGTTAAAACAAGATAATAATTTATCTTTAAAATCTTGAATCTCTCTTTTTAAAAATTTATTTATTTATTTTTAGAGAGATGGAAAGGGAGGGAGAAAGAGAGGAAGAGAGACATTGGATGTATGATGCATCGCCTCCCCAACTGGGGACCTATCCTGACTGGAAGCCCTGACCAGGGATCCAACCTTTTGGTTTGGAGGCTGGCTCTCAGTCCACTGAGCCATACCAGCCAGGGGGAATCTCTCTGCTTTTCCCTACCTCCAGTGATACCATAGGTTAAGACAGGTCATTTCGCACATTGGGTCTCATTTGATATAGTCTCCTACCCAGTCTCCCAATAGTGTAGTCTACCTGTTCTCAACACAGTAACCAAAGTGATTTGAAGTCTTAATCAGATCATTTTAATCCTTTCCCTAAAAATGCCTCAATAGAGTCCCACTATATTTAAAATAAAAAAAAATGTATTTATGATGTGTGTATAAGAGAGAGAGACATTGATATGTTGTTCCACTTACTTACACATTCATTGGTTAATTGTTGTATGTGTCCCGAAATGGGGGATAGAACTGGCAACCTTGCCTTATAGGGATGACACTCTAACCAACTGATCTACCTGGCCAGGGCAAATTTAAAACTAATGCAAACTCCAACACTTAGCTACATGGTCTGGCTTCTGTCTACCTCATCCACCTACTGTCAAACTGCTCTCTCCTTAATTCTATACTGGAGCCACACTGGCCTTCGTTCTGTTTTTCTAAAACAGCAAGCTGTCTTTGCTCTGATTTCCCCTCTGCCCAGAAAATCATTTCTTTCCTGGTTTCGGTATTAACTGATTCTTTCTTACTCTTACAATTTCCATTTAAACATTATCTGGTAAAGTTCTCTTAGAGCAACCGTCTATATCTAATGTCAAGCTCCTAATATTCTTTATATTCATACTATGTCCATTTCCTCCCTTGACATATGTTATTTTATTTGCTTGCTTACTTGTTTGCCTATGAAGGCAGATATTATGTCTATTTGAATTGCGATTGTATCTCCAGGGCTTAGCACAGTGCCTGGCATGCAAAAGATCCTAGATAAACAAATAGTTGTCCGATGAATGAGTGGACATTCCCAAGGGGTCACAAGATGCCTGTTTAGTTATGCCAAACGCTGCACTGTTTTTCAAAGAATAATAATAAACCAGATGCCTTTCAAGCGACTTTGCGCAGGCAAAGTGTTAGCATTCGGTTTTCAGTTTTTTAGTTGTCAGAACCACCGCCCCTTTGCCCAAAACTACACACCCGCTGCTCGTGTCTTCGACACAATCTCGGTACTAGTCTCTCGACCCCACCCACCACCGAGTTCCCTCCTCATTGGCCGGCGCCCCAAGGCTTTGGGGGTGTCACTGCGAGCCGCTACTGGTCCTAGTGGACGTCGCTCCACAGTGCACAGTTAGAGGACAGCCAAGTCAAATTACAGTTGTGGGGAGGCTCGTTCCCGTTGTAATCTGTGATTGGTGTGCTGCCCGTCAGGAGCACCGCCCTCCCAGCGCGGATTGGCCAGAACTGCCGTCAGTCGGCGGGAACAAACATCCTTCCCTCCTCTCAGTCTGGCGGACTGCAGGAGACACATTCTCGAGAATTTCCATCAAGCGATCTCGGGACTGTTCTGCTTGTTCTGAGATCAACATACCGGAGAAGGCTGTTTTACTTACAGACCAAGAAAGCCCTTCCCCCGACCTCCGTTAGCTAATTAAAAATTTTCCAGACACATAACTAGGTAAGAGCCTAGAGTGCACTTCATTTATTTCTCTTAATCTTTTATAATATTATTTATAGGCCGGGTCGCACCCCACCGCTCCTGGACCGCGGAATGGAGAGTTAGTTAATCGGGCAGGATTTCCCAGGGTGGTAAGGGGAATACAGGTGTAGGTTCCCCAGCCCCGTCAGTCGAGCCCCATCGTCAGTGTCTGTGTTTTCTGCGCCGCTTTCTTCCTTTTGAGAACAGAAGCAGCAAGTCCCGGCAGGGCCCACCCGGCTGCACCGGAGGCAGCGGCTGTTTCCTGACGATACCCAGAGCTTTGCCTTGACTTAGACCGCGGCTGGACTCGCCAGCCGAGCAAGTGCGGTGGGCCGAATCGGAGCGAGGAAGGGACCACCAAAGGGCCAGTAGAAGGGACACAAGGGCTGCCGGCACGCGTTTCCCTTTAATGAGGCCCTTCGTCGCCCTATGCAACCCCGGGACGTCGGGAAGAGGGAGACGTGGGGACACCCAGGATCTGTAAGTGGAGAGGGTGGTTGGGGTGTGGAGACCCTGCGGCGGACGGTGCTAGGGAAAACCCAGCCATCTGCAGTGCTGCGCTGGCAGGAGGGTGTGCTTCCTTGTCGTATGTCAAACTGGACAGTCATTTGTTACTGTCAGCGAGCCGAGCCCATGATCCTGAGCCATGCAAGGGCTATCTTTTCAGGGGCTCAGAATAGAGAAGCATGCAGACAGAGCCTTGGTTGGTATAGAAGTGAAGACGTGGGTTTTGCTTTGCCGGGAGAGCATTGGTAACCTCAAGGCCTGTGACTGGTGATGTCTTTTTTAGCTGCCGCTTTCTGAGATTAGAGTTTTCACAGGAGGTGGTAAAAGACGGTACTTTGGGTGGAAATAGCCAGGGAATTTGGAGTTTCTGAAGCTCCCTTAGCCTTTCTCAGCTTTAGAGTGGAAATGTGCAAAAAGGCCTTTTAGTCCACTTCACCCTCGGTCAGTGAGGTGGAGGAAGGAGGTTATCTGGTGGTTTCAGAATAAGCGATTGAAGTGACAGGTTGTAATTGACCTGAAAAAAAAAAAAAAGCAATGGTTTCATTGTATTCTAGGGAAAGAACAGCTGCAGCTCTGTAATAAAATATCTTAGGAATCGTTTTTGAGTAGTGAGATCTCGCTAATGATTTTTTTTCTATTTCTTGCAACCTTAAGGAACTCTTCATCAACGGCTAACACAGGCATCTCCTTTGGCTGGAATCTTAGAGAAGGGGAAAAAAGAGGGGAGAGGTGCTGGGGATATAGAATAGAATGTAAAGGACAATTCTTCAATGGAGTGTAAAGGTACAGGTTTGAAATAGTCTTTGAGTTGTATCCACATTAACAAAACGGTTTAGAGATATCGGTGGAATTAGAAAAAATACTTTTCACTGCTCCCATATTCTTTTCTTCAATCACACATTAAACGAAAGTTCTCATCAAACCTAAGGGAAGTCATTTGGAGTTTTGTTGTTTCTTTTTCCCTTGGGTAGACCAGTTGATTTTTTTTTCTTTCCTCCTAGCCAGGATACTGATAAAGAAGATATTAAAGTTCGAGTTTTCTGAAATACACCCTGGAGCAGTCCATATCATTTGAATTTATTGTGATGTATTGGTTGTTTTTAAAAAGTTAATAAAGAAACATTTAGCTGAGTATTGAAATTAGCTCGTGTTTCCATTATGGAAGTTAGGGATATAAAGATTAGCTAAGTATCACTTTATGGTAGACAGATTTGAATACTTAAAAATATTTTTGCTGGAGGAATAAATCTAAGCAGGCTTCAGGAGTACTAATTCTTAGAACTCCTGAATAATTTTGGCATGGATTTAAAATGACAGCGTAAACCACCCTTTTGACCTGCTTTCAGCAGTCAAGAGCAGTGTAACCCAAATCCCAAGTGCGCTCTCCTGCCAGAGACAGTGAATGCCTTTCCTCTCCAAAAATACACTTGGACTACCCTGAGGTGTCTCAGCCATTGAGGGATTATAAAATGGGAGAAAAATGAAGTGTGAAATTGGCATAGCTATCTTGTAGTTGTATGAGTGGCTTTTCTTCACATCATCCCCTCGCCCCGTCTTGGATTTGTAAATCAAATATGTGCTTCAGAAGTTTAGTACAAACTAGGTGCATTTTTTTCCCTTTCCGATGCTTTTCACCTGAGGTTATCTACTCTCAGGATGTGGGTTTTCACCAGCAATCTTGTGTAGAATTTGTGTGCTCCTCACAACTTACTGCACTTCCATTTAACCCACTGATGAGAATATCCTCCCTGCCTCCCACAGCCAGAACTGTTAAACCAACCCTTTTCACTATTCTGAGATCTGTGTCAGGACTTCAAAATACCAGATTATCTAGTAAAAGCATTGAGGAAGAGGAAGATGGAGCAGGCCTGGTCACAAAAATCAATGTGAAACTGATGAAAAAGGAAAGTATTTTCAGTTTATTTATTGACAATGTGTACAATATACAGGGCTTTTGTGTGTGAATTTTTAAAAAATTCACGTGATTACAGTAAATTTGTGCCATACATAAAACGGATTTGGAAAACAGCTTGGCTTAAGTAAAAGACTGCCCATGTTTTCCCCTTTTGGTCTGTGATGATTGAACAGTTTAGATTGTTTTGAAATTTTTAAACAGTTTAGTTTTTAAATTTTATTTTTGCTAGTAGAATATGGTGTAACAGCATAATGTGTTCTTGTGCTCCTAGTCCATTTAACTTTTGCTGTGACACTTCTGTATCTTCAATGGCTTTCAAGAAAAAGTTACTTCTGTCCTGTGACCCTTTTGGATGACCTTGACATTCGAAGATTGAATATAAATGTTAAAATGGTTTATTAAAATGAGCTTGCCTTGATTTTTGATTGAGAGAGTAACATAAAGGATTCCTGAATAACTTTTTTAGTTAGCAGAATGATAAATTCATGCCGATTTATAATTGCTGATCTGACAAATAATAAAAATGTTTCTTCATTTGTCAGTTTGCTCTCCACTCTTTTCATTATAAAGAACGCTGATTATTTTTTTAAAGATTCTGGTATGTTGTTCATGTCATAAATTCTACCCTTTGCCTGCTGGCTGGTGCATAGACATTTCCATGAGCATTTGGAGGGCTGGGGCTGTGTCGGCTGATGCCTGGTTTGAAACAATGGAGGAAACGTTTTTTAACGTGCACATTTAGTTCAAAGTTGCTATTTAGCTTGGGAACTCAGGTCCCATTTAAATAGTTTCTTTGGTAATATGGGGAGATTAATATGATTTAGTTTTTCCCTATAGAAAAGAAGGTGGAACCCCTTCTCAGACAAAGTTTCTAGCTTGCATAATTGATGCTGACCTAATTATGTAAACTAGCTATATATTGGCCTCGTATTTCATCTATGCCAATGATAGGCCTCAAAGGACATGTTTCTCTATGACTATTCTGCTTACATTCTGAGATAATTGTGCAGATAATAAATGAGGAAGGAGACCAGGTTGATGATTAATTGTAGTATATGTGGGCTTAAAGAAACAGCCCAACTTGCATTTCATTTCATTCTTTTGTAATGTTTCCAGTGGATATTTGTTTTTTGTTGAGAATGCAGGTCTGTTTTGTTTTATTTATTTGTTTGTTTGTTTGCTTGTTTTATTTGGAGGATAAAGAAGGGGGGCAATATCCTATACAAACTGAAGAACTTTATCCAATATTTATTGTTTATAATTTTAGAACTATTGTTTAAAGTAGGTGCGTGACTGCAAAATAGCTTAAGGCTGAATGTGGCATACATGCTTTCAGACTGACCCAAAAGAACACTTTGCTAATTTCTAGTGCACTCTACAAATATGAATGAGTTTTCTAATCAACGAATTTAAAGTTTTTACTTTTTCTCCATCAATAGTTTTTTTTAAATAATCCAATTTTTATCTTTTTATTTTTAAAAGATTTTTATTTATTTATCTTTAGAGGGGAAGGGAAGGAGAGAGGGAGGGAAATATAAATGTATGGTTGTCTCTCATGCGCCCGCTGCTGGGAACTGGCTTGCAACCCAGGCATGTGCCCTGACTGGGAATCGAACCGCGATGCTTTGGTTCATAGGCCCACACTCAATCCACTGAGCTACACCAGCCAGGGCTCTCCATCAATAGTTTTGATGGAGAAAAAGTAAATTATCTCCATCAATAATTTTGTGCTTTGTGAATTATCTCCATCAATAATTAGTACTTAATTCTCTTACTTGCTAGATTGCATTACAGTTTGGCATTTCTCTGCAACTCTTCACCTTTATTTGACATTTATTATTGCTGAATAAAATATAACCTTCAGCAGGAAGAAAGAAGAAGCTCCTACCCTTTGCAACAGCATGGATGGAACTGGAGAGCATTATGCTAAGTGAAATAAGCCACATGGTGAAAGACAAATACCATATGATCTCATCTTTAAGTGGAACCTAGTCAACAAAACAAACAAGCAAAATATAACCAGAGATATTGAAATTAAGAACAAACTGATAGTAACCAGAGGGGAGGTGGGAGGGGACAATAGGGGGAAAGGAGGGAAGGGTTTTCAGGAACAACTATAAAGGACACATGGATAAAACCAAGGGGGGTGGAATCAGGGGAGGGAGGTGGGGATGACTGGGGTTGGGGGTGAGTGGTGGGAGAAAATGCAGACAACTGTACTTGAACAACAATAAAATTTAAAAAATATATAGATATATATAACCTTCAATCAGAAGCTAAGAAGTAAACATCTTTTTTGGTAATGGAATATGTTACTTTTCTTAGCTACTTGATAACCAGAGATGGTGTCTCCACCACCTTTAACAGTGTCATAAAATAAGTGAATTTCTGTTTTTTATGCATGATATCAGCCAAAAGACCAGAAGGGATGGCGTCCTGAGTCTTTCATGATAACACGCATTGTCTGGGCGCCATCTTCAGTCTACATCCTGTGAAGGCAGGGCTCATGTCTTCCATTGCTTGAGTATCTGCAGCTGTACTCTGGAACCTTATGTTTTCCTTTTACTGCTTTACTCACTGAAAGGATTAATGGCTCTTCTAATACATAGCCATACTGATTTCCAAAAATGTATTTGAAAATGATTATTGGAAATCTGTAACACATTTTCTTATAGGTTTACCCAAACTGGGCTTTTTTTGTTGTGTATGTGCATTTTGGGGGGATCTCCTTTTTCAAGCTCATATTTTTTGTTGTGAAATAATTCAAACATACAGTTGAGAAGAATAGAACATCTCTATACCCTCCACTAGCATTACCAAACCATAACATCGTGCTGTGTTTTCAATTCATAAAGCAACAGAACAAAGATTACCTGGATGAACTTCTGCTTAGAACCTAATTTGTATGGAAAATGGCCAGAAAGAGCCCTTCTAGCAGGAAGGACTACCCTAGCAGGGATATAGGAATCCCGCCGACCACACCCAGAAGAGTTTTTAGGATTTATCTTTGGAGCAGAGTCCAGAAGGGGTGGGTGCAGAATAATCATTTCAAAAAATGTAGTTCGTACTCGCTGTGATCTCCTGCTGGAGGTGTAGGCAGTGAGTGTGGGTGGGCTCCTGGGGCTGTGTGAGAGAAGGGTAACTGCAGATGTAAATGCACAAATCAGCTGCTCACAAGTCAGGGGTGCTTGTCAGAAATGCGGTGCCTCTCAATTGCTGAGTTCCCACACCTTCCCCGTGAGGGTCTGCCGCAGCGGGAAACATCTGAACCCGCTTATCCTTGTACATCTGGGAGCGTTTGCGTGAACCAGTTTATGTATGTAAAATTTAGCAAGTAGAGAAATTTTGAAACAAAACAGAGTTTAGATCCTAGGTGTGTCTTTGCTAAGACTGGGACACTCTTTGGGCATAGAACTACCATAAACATTCTATTAACCAGTTATTTTTTTTCTCTTATTTCTATCTCTTGTAAGAAATTTTGTTAGTAATATTTGCCTCTGTTCTTCAGAGCAATAGAGTTAATAAAGGGAAGAATATTAATTTATACCTGTATTTTATATTCTTGCTACTCAAAACGTGGCCTGCTGGACTAGGCAGGCATCACCAGGGAGCTGTTTAGAAATGCAGAGTCTCAGGCCCAGTGCAGGCAGAGTCAGAATCTGCATTTTAACAAGGTCCCAAGGTGATCATAAATTAAAGCTTGACTATGTGATGTGTGCACATTGTCAAATTTTATAGAATTTAAACTCTGAATGCCATGGTAAATAGTGGGTCGATGTTGATGCACTATCCTTAGAAGTTAGCTGTTAGGTGCCACATTCTTTAATGCCTTCAGTTTTGGTAATGTCTAATAATATATGTTATATTCAAAATTACTGATGGAGTCTCTCTTTCTCTTGATCTCTCCCTCTCTATTCAGTTGCATCATTTTTTTGGAAGACATTCCATTATTGTTCCATTGGCCTTTCCCTGACTACTGAGTCCTTTGGAGTTGAGTTATGTCAACAGCTGCCTTAATTACTTTGGTTAGAAGTGGTGGGAACCAAGTGAGGAGAGTGCTGCTAAGCTCCCGCCTGTTACAGGAAAACAGTCCAGTGACACCCACACGCCACAGCTCCACCTCGGACCCCAGGTTTTCTCGGTTTGACCCAGATGGTAGTGGGCGTCCAGCTACCTGGGATAATTTTGGGATCTGGGATAACCGCATTGATGAGCCAATTCTGTTGCCGCCCAGCATTAAGTATGGCAAGCCGATACCCAAAATCAGCTTGGAAAACGTGGGCTGCACCTCACAGATTGGCAAACGGAAAGAGAATGAAGACAGATTTGACTTTGCTCAGCTGACCAATGAGGTCCTGTATTTCGCGGTATACGATGGCCACGGAGGACCTGCCGCTGCTGACTTCTGTCACACCCACATGGAGGAATGCATCATGTACGTACGTTGACTTTCACTCTTGACTTTGCAGTTGGCCTTACCCTTCATGTTTAAACTTTCACTTTTTTGCTGAGATATTCGGTCTTAAGTAGTTACTTGAATGGTTTTATAATTGTTTTGTGAACAAGCAGTAGCTTCTGCATGTCTTTTGTTACTGATGATTATTACCATTCAGAAATAAATGTTTCAACTCCCCTGGTGAGAGCATTGATGATGTTAAATAACAGAAATTCAACCAAACCCATTTTAAATATCTAATTGGCTTTATTGAACAATTCCTACATCCAGCAGCCTATCTAGCAAACAGAAAGTAGCTCCGAGGAGCTCAACAAAATGGAAGGCTTTGTAGGCAGAGAGGGAACCCAGTAGGGACAGAGCATGTTGCTTCTTCCTCTGAGGCGAGGAGCGTGAGGCAGGTTATCTCACTGGTGCTAACCAGAAAGTTCCAGGCTAAGATTACTTAGCCCGGTTAAGATTACTAGTAATTTTAAGATTACTGGTTAAGATTATTATTGCTGGGAAATGTTGGTACTGCAGTTAGGTAAGGTATTAAACCTTGGTTTGGTGATGCGGGTGGAGCACAAGTGACTCCACTTTGGGCCTATTGCTTCATTTTAACAACCGGAATCCATGGTACTTGATTTGTGATCATTCAGGGGTGTCCAGCCCGCAGCCCGTGGGCCTCATGTGGCCAAACACAAAATCATAAATTTGCTCAAAACATTATGAGATTTTTTGTTTGTTTCTTTTCATTAGCATTTGTGTATTTAATGTGTGGCCCAAGACAGCTCTTCTTCTTCCACTGTGGCCCAGAGACACCAAAAGGTTGGACACCCCTGGGGGATCTCATGTACTATGAGAATTTATGAGAAGCGTTTACTCCTTACTCAGTTCATGGCTCCTAATGCATCAATAAATGGTAATTATATTCTCAAGTGGCATGAATAGCTTTGAATACTCGTTGATAATAACTTTAGATAATTATCATTAGTAGGGGGAAAATGCATTTAATGTGGGTATTTTGGAGTTTTTTACATGGCTTAATGCAATTATTACAATGTGTTTTTGAGGATCACACTACAGCTAGCATTAAAAGAGGGGGAGAACATGTGACAGAGTTGTAGCCATGACTGTTTCTTGCTTTCCTGTGTATAGTTGTTCATACTGTTTATTAGTCAATTTAAGTATATTTTGCCTATTCCACTCAGTGGATTAATTTAATACAAAGGAACTCTT
>PVKM010051395.1:0-10479 GCA_004027735.1 Carollia perspicillata
GTAAAATGGAAAATGAACAGCACCCACCACAGAAATTTGTGGCCAGGATGCCCAAGGCTCCTGAGCCGATAAGCAGGAGGAGGCGCCGTGTGAGAGGCTGTGGCTGACCGGCCTGCTGGACCCCTTGTTTGCTCTAGGAACTGCATCGGCAGCCAGGACCCCTACTGCGGCTGGGCCCCGGACGGCTCCTGTATCTTCCTCAGCCCTGGCACCAGGTACAGGGGGGAGAGAATGGGGTGGGGGGGCTCCCCGCCCCTCTCTCAGGCTCTGGGAGAGGAGTGTCTATTCACTGTGCCTGTCCTACCCCCCTTAGGGCCACCTTTGAGCAGGACGTGTCCGGGGCCAGCACCTCAGGCTTAGGGGACTGCACAGGTAAGTGGGGGAAAGGGAGAAGAACTAGGGGCCCTCCCCGGGGCTCTTGTGCCCTTGGCTGCCCATGTCCAGATGGGTGGGGGGGCGAGCTTTGCAAGGGCAAGGGGTCCCACTTCCAGACAGGGAGGTAGGCGAGAGACAGAGAGAAGCCAAGAGACAGATAAATGGACAAACTGAAGGGACAGACAGATGTATGGAGAGGCGTCGAAAGGGACGGTCAGAGAATGAGACACAAGAGATGCTGGAGACAGATGCCAAGAAGCAAATAGACAGGAAGGCTTTAAAGTGACAGAGACACCACAGGACAGTCAGATGAATAGACTTGGAGAAGACAGACAGAATCCAGAGAAACAGAGACTCTGAGAGACAGACAGGCTTTGGGAGGGACAGAGACGTCACAAGGCAGACAGACTTTGAGAGGACAGACAGATAGGCAGACAAGCCTAAGGTGGCCAGAGGTGTGGACAGGGCCGTCCCCCAGCTGGCCTCTCTCACACGGCCCTCTCGGCCAGGACTCCTGCGGGCCAGCCTCTCAGAGGAGCGTGCCGGGCTGGTATCGGTGAACCTACTGGTGACGTCGTCAGTGGCGGCTTTCGTGGTGGGAGCCGTGGTGTCAGGCTTCAGCGTGGGCTGGTATGTGGGTCTCCGAGAGCGGCGTGAGCTGGCCCGCCGCAAGGACAAGGAAGCCATCCTGGCCCACGGGGGCAGCGAGGCTGTGCTGAGCGTGAGCCGGCTGGGCGAGCGCCGAGCAGGTGGTCCTGGGGGCCGGAGCGGGGGTGGCAGTGGAGCTGGGGGACCCCCGGAGGCCCTGCTGGCCCCCTTAATGCAGAATGGGTGGGTCAAGACCACACTGCTGCAGGGCCCCCATGACCTGGACTCAGGGCTGCTGCCCACGCCCGAGCAGACGCCGCTGCCCCAGAAGCGCCTGCCCACCCCACACCCCCACGCCCTGGGCCCCCGTGCCTGGGAGCACAGCCACCCCCTGCTTCCAGCCTCTGCCTCCTCCTCCCTGCTGCTGCTGGCCCCCGCCCGGGCCCCCGAGCAGCCCCCTGTGCCCAGCCGGGCCTCCCACGGCGACTTCCCGCTCACACCCCATGCCAGCCCAGACCGCCGGCGCGTGGTGTCGGCACCCACAGGCCCCTTGGACCCAAACACAGCAGCCTCCGACAGTCTCCCTCGGCCCTGGAGCCCCCCGCCCACGGGCAGCCTGCGGAGGCCGGGCCCCCAGGCCCCAGCGGCCGCCGCCCTGCGTCGTACGCACACATTCAACAGCGGCGAGGGCCGGCCAGGTGACCGGCACCGTGGCCGCCACACCCGGCCCAGCACGGACTTGGCCCACCTCCTCTCCTATGGTGGGACAGACAGGACTGCGCCCCCTGTGCCCTAGGCCAGGGCCCCCCGATGCCTCGGCTGAGCCAGCCACGGGAACAGGAGCAAGAGATCAGGCCCAGCTCCGAGTGGGTGCTCGAGACTCCCACCCCAGTGCACAGGGGGCGCGGGGGGCCTCCGCCACATGGAAGCACAAGGCTTGGCCCCCCCACCCTGACCCGGGGCCACGGGACACGAGGCGGTTTGGGGGGCGGGGGCGGGAGGATGTGCTATGGATTTGAGGTTGATCTTCTGTGCGTGGGTTTGGGTTTGTTTCCAATTTGCGTTTTATTTTTGCAGTTTTCTACCCAATTGCACAACTCCGTTCTCGGGGTGGCGGCCAGGGGCTTGGAGGTGGCGGGATGAGGAGGGGGCCACAGCTGCAGACCCAAGTGCCCCCCTCCGGGTCCCTCCTTGACCCAGGCTCCTGGCGTGTGTGAGTGTGTGCGTGTGTGCATGCCGTGTTCGTGTGCGAGGGGCCGGGAAGGGGAGGGAGGTGTGCGTGCGGATGCTGCGAGGGCTGCTGCCGGCGTGTGCGTGGGGATGGGCACTCGTGCGGGGTGCGTGTCTGTGTGTGAGTGCAGCGGCCTCAGCGGCCTAGGCATTGGCTGAGCCAACGCAGGGGCTTCCAGAAGGCTGGGGGTCCTCCAAGGTGCCGGATAGGAATTTGAGGGGAGATAGTGAAAGGGTTTCAGGCAAGGGGGTCCAGGAGGACCTGCCCATAAGTCATACTGGCAGCAGCTGTGTAATGGTCTCAGGAACAGCAAAGGCAGGTGGGCCCCCCCCATAAATATGGCCCCAGGGTGGTCAGAGGGTCCCACGCCACCTGTCCCCTGTGACCTCCTCTTTGACCTCCAGCTGACCCTGCATGCCAGCTGAGTGGCCAGCTGAGACCTGGACCCTCTCTGGAATTTGCCTCCCCAACCCCCTCCCCATCAATAAAACTGTTTACAACCACCGGCCCCCAAGGCTCTGGGTCTGCTCTGTCTCCCAGGGGTGGGACCTGCACAGCGGCATGGCCCTTGCACAGCTGGGGGGCACCTGCAAGACACCGCGGGTCACAGCAGCCAACAGAACTCAGGGGCACCGAGTGTGGGAATGCAGAGAGTTGGGGGGAGTCTCTGTCTTCATCTGGTTGAAGAGCCAGTTTCTGACTGGTCCTCCAGCAGATATTTACTGTGCACCTACTATGTGCCAGACACTGTGAGGGCAGAGACCCCTGTCCTCATGGAGCTCACCACCTAGTGGGGAGCCTGACACATACAAGCAGGTGAGGACATGATCTGAGGCAGCGCTGCGTGTAATGAAGGAAACACCAGATAACGTGCTGGGTAGGGGTGACTGAGGGAGAGGGGTGGTCAAGGAGGGCCTGCTGGAGGTGACATCTGATTGGAGGCGGGAATTGGTGAGAAGGGACTGCCCTGGGGAGATGTGCAGATAGAACCTTCCCAGCAGGGGGAACAGCCAGCTCGAAGGCCCCCCCTCCGTGGGAATTCACTTGGAGGAGGGGTGAGGTGGCCAGCGTGGCCGTAGCCGGAGCAGTTGGTGAGGGGAGGTCCAGTGGAGATGAAGGGAGAGGAGGACAGGGCCCTAGGTCGGCAGGGCCTCGCAGCTGAGGAGTACTATTTTCTTAACTGCGGTAAAGTATGCATAAATATACACAAACCCAAATGCGCCATGCCAGCCGTTTTTAAGTGTTCGATTCAGTGGCATGAAGTCCATTCACGCTGCCAGGCGACCATCCCCACTGTCCATCTCCAGCACTTTCTCACTTGCCCAAATACAAACTCCGCCCTCATGAAGCGCTAACTCCTCCTGCTCTGCACTCACCCAGCCTTGCCTTTGGAGTTTTGAGTTAGACTGGAAGCCACCAGAGGGTCTCAGGCAGGAGACGTGATCTGATTTCATTTTAAGAGGACGCTTCAGCATTATGTCATTACAGCTCACAACCCTCCCTTCCAGCCTGTGTCAGTGAAGCACCAACTGTGTGAACAAGACAGACCCGGTTTCCCCTTGTCACGGGGGAAACTGATAATCAACAAAGAAACTCAAAACACCGTGACGGCCTCTAACAGCTCCTCCTGAATCTGTGCGTGTCTGGTTTTTTTCAGCTTGAGGTATAACTGACATATGGCATCATGTAAGTTTCAGGCGCGCAACTCGATAATCTGATATGTGTGTGTACTGCAAGATGGCAACGACAGAACGGTTAACGCATCCATCACCGCACACCGTTGCCTGTTAGCGCGTGGTCAGAACATTTACGACCCACTCCCTCAGCCCCTTTCAAGTACGCGACGCAGCGTTCTCAACTACACTCGCTGCTGCCGTGCTTTGGACCCCGCATCCTCCTCGTAACCGCGGTCTGTGCCCTCAGGCCAACACTCCATCCCCTGCCCCAGCCCCGGGCAAGAACCGTTCCACTATTGGGGTCTACGAGTTCATTTTTTCTCAGATCCCACGTATAAGTGAAATCACACAGTATTTATCTTTCTCTGACGTATTTCACGTAGCATAATGCCCTCAAGGTTCGCCCATGTTGTTGCAAATGGCAGGATTTGTGTCTTATTTTATGGCTGGGTAATATTCCTGTGTGTGCGTGTGTGTGTGAATAATGTTGCAATAGCCACGAGGGTGCAGATATCTAAAGACAGTGATTTCATTTACTTCAGATAAATACCTAGACGTGGAGTTGCTGGATGGTATGGCAGCTCCATTTTTGATCTTCTGAGGAACCTCCATGTTGTTCTCCTACGTCTCCTCCACCCACAGTGCAGAGGGCTCCCTTTTTACCACATGTTCTCCAACACCTGTTATTTCTTGTCTTACTGGTGATAGCCATTCCCCCAGGTGTGAGGTCATGTCTCATGGTCATTTTGATTTGCGTTTCCCTGGTGATCAGTGATGTTGAGGATCTTTTCATATATCTTTTGGCCATCCGTATGTCTTCATTGGAAAAATATCTGCTCAGGCCCTTTGCCCTTTTTGTGTGCGTCTGTCCTGTGTGTCCTGCTCTGCCCATGTCTCTCTTAGGTTCTATGTATTTTTACCTTCTCTTTGTCAGTATCTGTGTCTGTGGAGTCACGTGCGTCTGTCATTCTTTATCTGTGTCTGTCACTGTCAGCCTGTGTGTTTGTGCCTGAGCCTGTGTGTCCACTGAGACAGAACGCAGTCATCCTCACAGCTGAATAGAGACAGGCCATTAATGGATGGGGCCAGGGAGAACAGGCTGTGGCCAGGCAAGACAGATAAAGACGTCAAAGCACACGTGAATTTTTAGAGCTCAACAGGAATGAAAGCACTGAATAGCAAAACCCATGAGATGCAGCCAAAGCCGTTCTCAGAGGTAAATATGTAGCCTCTGAATGTATTCACTAGTAAACAAAAGACCCAAAACAAATTGTGCATCAGCTTAGGATGAATAAAGGAGGCACAACACCCGAAACCTATGTGATTTTATTAACCAGTGTCACCCCATTAAATTCAATTAGAAAGAAGAATAGACAGGGCTCTCGGACACTGACTTCCACTTCACTGAGGGGGAAACAGGCTGAGAAAAGTTAAGCTGCTTTCCCACGGTCACAAAGCAAAGCCGACTTAGCACAGCTGGGATTCAGACCAAGTTTAGCCCCTCCCAGCCTGTTGTTCAAAGACCTCAAAGACTTTTGGCATCACTCACTTCTGAACTGTATTTCTAAGAAATTATTTCAATAAAAATATATCTAAGAACCTGTCATAAATTCAAGACAAATGTTTTTTGTTTTCTTTGCTACACTTCCTGGTTGCTCAAATGCGTCATAAATAGTACCTCTTGCTCAAAGAGCTGTCCCCATCCCCCAGACTTGACCCTTGATTCCTGGGTTGAGGGGAGTGGGGAGTTAGCCCCAGAGGTTCTAGGGTGTCCATTTCCCAAAAGCAGGAGTCAGGGAAGGAAAACTTGGCAGAAGCAGGGACAAGATGGGGTGGGTAGACCCTCTGCTGTCCTCCTCCTGCCAGGAAGCCATTTTGCAATCCTGACCCCTCCCTTTCCCCTGCCTGGCTCAGGTTTAGCCACTGTCAGGAACAGAATGTGGGTGGGGACTTCCCTATGGTTGGTGCCCCTTCCCCCAGCCCAGGCAGGTATTAGGCTAACTCACCAGACGAAAGGAACCTAGATGGAAAAGAGAGAGGCCACCATGTCCTCCTGGAGCCCAGAGCGAAACCAGAGGTAGGTCCCCCTGCAGCTCCTGGGCAGGCTTGGACGACTGGCAGTGCAGACATTCCATCTGGCCACCGAAGCCGTGGGGCTGAACCACAGGCCCCCTGGCTGGAGCAGACTGGATGCCCAGGCTCCAACTAGGATGGGCTTGCTCCCATCTATGCACTGGCCTGCAGGCACCGCAGGCAGGGCATGGGAGCCCACCCCTAATGTTGGAGGCCTGCTGGAGGGACCGAGAGGAGCAGAAGCCCCAGCCCGCCCGGGGTTTCAGTGCCAGCTGTAAACCACCCAGCCCCAAGGCCAAATGCCTGTGCCCTAGCCTGCTGCAGGCACTTTTCATATTCAGGGTCACACCTGGAACCTTGGGTTGTACCTGAGTGCTGGAAGCGAGAAGGAGCTGGACACAACCTAGCCTAGTTTAGTCAGGGTTGAACAGAAAGAGGACCACAGAGGGGAAACTGAGAATGCTTGGGAATGTTGGAGCAAGTTGCCTGGAAAGGGGGGCATTGGAGTTGGGGGCTTTGCAGGATGGGTAGGAGTTCACTGGCTCTGCCTTTAAAACATGCAGAGGAGGAGGTGACTGTACTAGTCTAGTAAGGTGATGAGGGGTGGGGGCGTGGAAGTACAGATGAGAAGTGGGCAGGTTCTGGGTACAGTTTCACTGAGCTGGGTATATTTTTATCTTGGCTCATTAAGCACCTTCTGTCATTGCCTGCAGCCCAGGGGGCTTGGACCCCCTTCTTTCTAGAACCCTGTTCCTGCTGCTAATAACTGTGGCCTCCTCAGCCCAGGGGGTCACCCCAACCCCTGATGCCTGCCTCGTGTTCCAGGCAGAAAACGGCAGCACCGTCATCTGCCAGCCACCTGCCAAATTCTTGAGTTACCTCCGAGCCGACACCACCTTCCTGGCTGTGGAGTTCTACAACCTCACCCAGCTGCCGCCTGACATCCTCAAGGACATGTCTCACCTCCGGGAACTGCACCTTTCCAGCAACGGGCTGAAGAACCTCTCAGCCAAGTTTCTGTTGCCTGTGCCTCAGCTGAGGGTGCTCGATCTGACCCGCAACGCGCTGACCAGGCTGCCCCTGGGCCTCTTCCAGAACTCAGCTGCCCTCCACACCCTGGTGCTGACAGAGAACCAGCTGGAAGTGCTGGAAGCCTCATGGCTGCATGGCCTGAAAGCCCTGGGGCATCTGGACCTATCTGGAAACCGCCTCCGGACACTGCCCAATGGCCTGCTGGCCAACTTCACCGATCTGCGTGTCCTTGACCTTAGCAAGAACCAACTGGAAACTTTGCCCCCTGACCTTCTGAGGGGCCCCCTGAAGTTGGAGCAGTTGCACCTGGAAAGCAACAGATTGCGAGCACTCGAAGAGGGCCTGCTGGTGCCCCAGCCAAACCTGCACCACCTTTTCCTGAGTAATAACCAGCTGGCTACAGTGGCGGCCAGCACCTTCCAAGGTCTGAAGCAGCTGGACATGCTGGATCTCTCCAACAATCTACTGACCAGCGTGCCCAAGGGGCTCTGGGTATCCCTAGGGAAGCCCAGAGCAGCCCAGGTCATGAAAGATGGCTTTGACATCTCCGGTAACCCCTGGGTCTGTGACCAAAACTTGGACGACCTCTATCAGTGGCTTGTGGACAATGAAGACAAGATGTTCTTCCGGAATAACACATGTTGTGCTGAGCCAAAAGCCGTGAAGGGCCAGACGCTACTGGCCGTGGCCATAACCCATTTGAAGCTTAAGGCTGGGGTGGAGATGGGTAGGGATGGCCTAGCAGAACACTGCACCCCACTAGGCAATTAATCTCCCCTTTTAAGGGTGAGGCAGCCTTTGAATAATTGCTGGACCCATTTTGCCCACGCTTCCCAAAACACTTCTTAGGCTCTGCGGCCTCCTTGAGTTTTGCTCGAGCCGCATCCTCTTCTGGGAATGCCTTCCCCATTCCGCAAATCTCTCGGTCTCCCTGTTCCCTCAGCTCCCTCGCCCTCCCTCGGGCACAGCCCTGGCCACACTGGGGCTGTCTTTATCTGGCTCTGGCTCTCTCTCCCCCAGTTTGCGGGGGCTCTCTGAGTGCAGGGCCTGGGGCTTAGTTGCCTCTTATTCATCACTTAGGGGTCAGACCCAAGGGGTTTAATAATTGTCAAGCAGAATTGGACAAATTAGCATGCACTGTGTTCTTCCATCTCCCAAGTTATTGTCTTCCTGCAACTTCCTAAGTCCCCAGAATGGAGGAGGAAAGAAGAGGCTTGAACCAGGACGTGGGGTGCTGGACTTGAAATTCCAAATGGATGGCAACTGGGATCTGATGGCCTATGGCTGGTCCTCCTCCTCCCTTCTATCCTGAGGTGTAACTGGAAATAAAACCCTGACCGTTGCCCGAGGTGTCATTTTACTGGTGGATTCCTGCCAGAGCTTGTGCCCTGGGGAAGGTTTAAATTAAACCAGATTGCTTCAGGTCTCCAAATAATTTGTCATGCTGGCCAGTGATAACCCAGGGGGCAGCCACCCAGGGCAAGTGTAGGCAGACTGGGTGAGGCTGAACAGATGGGCAGAAGCCCAGGGAGCTGTGTTCTTACGACACAGAACCTGGAGCCACCTGCTGACACAGTGCTGGGCATAGTGGGAGCCAGGGTCACATTTGGGGGTCCTGGGAACTTTTGGGCCATGCTGAGGTTTTTCAGTCCCCCGGGAGGTATGTCATGCCCGTTGGTGGTTATTCCAGCCACGATGATGAAAAAGCCAGGGCCTGAAGCCTGGCAGAGCTGGGTTTAAATGAAATCCTTCAGTCGCTGTGGGATCCAGGGTAAGTGGTTTAAGCACTGTGAGCCTCAATTTGCTCATCTGTAAAACGAGAATCTGAGGGAATAAGCTGGCCAGGCTCCTGGTTTAGTTAAGCAGCGGATTAAAAAAAAAAGAAAAGAAAAAAGAACAACGTTAAGGACTTGCCTGAGGTCACTGGGCATGGAGATGGGGGCTGTGATCGCCCTCCACTGAGGGTGATACGGAAGTAGCTCAACCCACGGGCATCCAGCGTCCCCAAGCTGCTTTGGCAACTCCACAGGCTCTGGGAGCATCAGAGAAGAGCAAGTGGGCCTGGAGGCCCGCCCCAGAGGCACGCCCCTGCACGGCCTCTCTCTATTGGCCAGTCTCCAGAGGCTCCGCCTCCAGAGCCACTATAAGGCGGGCGGGGCTGGCAGGGGGCGGAGACTGGAGCCCGAGTCGGGGGTCCGTGGCGGTACCTGGGGGCTGAGGCTGCACACACCCAGGTGAGTGCCACGCGGGTGGCGTCCAGGAGTGCTCCGCTGGCCCGGGAGGCCCAAAATTGGGTGGGCAGGCGAGGAGGGTTCAGCAAGAGAGAGGTGACAGGCCGGAGCAGGTGGCTGAGACCCTTGGCCCAGTTGGCTGAAGCTCAGGACCCAGGTGGGCGGGGACCACGGCTCTGAAGGCCTGGGGTGGGGATGAACTGCAGGCGGGGAGTCTGAGGTCGAACTCTCTACTCTGAGTCAAGCTTAAGCTGAGTGACCTTGGGCCCAGCATGGACCGCTGTGTGCCTCAGTTTTCCTGACAAACTGACAGGGTTTATTAGGATTCTGCAGTTACCACCTGCATCCCTGTAGGGGGCTGCTTCTCAGTTCTGTACAGGGCAGGGGCAGCAGGAACCTTCCCTACTTTGCAGAAGAGAAAACAGCCCAGAGAGGTGAAGGCACTTGCCCAAAGTCACACAGCAGATAATGGCAGGATTCAAACCCTGAGCCCATGCTTTGAATCACTACAGAGCCACCCCACTTGCCAGAGGCTCTCTCATGTGTACCTACAGTGTGCAGAGTCCTGTGCATGCACTGTCTGTGCTCCTCATGACATTCTGAGGAAAGTATTATCATTACCCCATTTCTCAGATGAAGAAACTGAGGCCCCAAGAAGGAACAAGACTTCCTGGAGTCACAGAGGCTTTTAGGCTCCAGACAGAATCCAAGGCCTGGGAGGGAGCAGGGAGGGTTGACCCCTCTCACTCTGTCCTGGTCCCCAGGTGACCTTGTTTGCAGCAGGCATGTCAGAGGATGAGGCGGCTCAGGCCCGCAGACCCAGCTTGTGGGAGCAGGACCAGCAGGTGAGGGGGTGCACCTCCTGTGGAGCAGTGCATGGGGAAGGGTGGGGTACAGTCCCTCCCTGAAGAGCTGCAGGCTCGTTACCCCCTACCGCCTCTATCTTTGATGCAAGCACCTCACTCTTAGGGCATCTTGGACCATGGAGGCTGGCATCTCGGCACCTCCTGCCCTTTCCCAGCAGGACACAGAGAGGCCCAGGGAGGGGAGTATCTCTCCAAGCAGACCCAGCTGGCTTACCAGGCCTCTGCCCAACGTGCCCTCTCCCGCTCTGGATCTCCCCACCCACACCTCCTTGTTTCTGCGTCCAGCACCACGGCGCTCTTAACCACCGCAGCAGCACTCGCCGCACTCGCAGCACCTACTCTGCATCAGTCACTCTTCCAAGGGCTTCACATACATTGGCCCCCAGCATGTCAGTCATAGCCCTGGA
>PVKM010051396.1:0-10469 GCA_004027735.1 Carollia perspicillata
CATAAGACGGACAGCTGATTTCTCAAAAGAAACTTTGCAGGCTAGAAGGGATTGGCAAGAAATTATTTAAGTCATGGAAAGCAGGGACCTACAACCAAGATTGTTCTACCCAGCAAAGGTACTATTTATAAATCAAGGGACAGATAAAGACCTTCCCAGACAAGAAAAAACTAAGAGTTCATCATCACCAAACCATCATTATATGAAATATTAAGGGGCCTTTTCAGGAAAAAGGAAATCAAAACTATGAACAATAAAATGGCAATAAATGTGTATCTATCAAAAATTGAATCTAAAAAACAAACTAAGCAAACAAGAAGAACAGGGACAGAATCATGGATACCGAGAGCATTTTGTTGGTTGCCAGATGAGAGGTGGGTGTGGGGGAGAACAGGGGAAGAGATGAGGGGATTAAAAAGTACAAAGAGGTAGTTACAGAAAACCATGGGGATATAAAAGTACAGTAAAGGAAATGGAGTAGCCAAAAAACTTACATGATCCATAGACATGAACAATAGTATGGGGATTGCCTGAGGGAGTCAGGGAGGCTGGGTGGAGGAGAGTAAAGTGGGAAAAATTGCGACAACTGTAAAAGCATAATCAATAAAATATAATTAAAAAGTAAAATTATAGAAATAGATTTACATATAGATAGAGAAGAAAAAAGATTTTTAAAGTTTTATATATAAATATATACATTTGTATTCATTTATACACATTATAAAACTAAAAATACATTATATACAACTATATAGAGATATACATAAACAACTCTATATACTAGCTAGATAGAGACCTGAGTATTTATGTTCAACTCTCATCACACGATCTTTTCATAACATATATGTCTTCAGCCTTTGCTAGATGTATGCTAACAGACACTCTATGAGGGAAAAAGGTTTCCCTCATAAGGGAAGGATATAGGACTTTTAACCAAATACTGATATGATAAAAAATTATTACAATGAGAAAGAAACATTAACTAAGTACTATACACTAATAAGCTTAGGTAAAAACCTCATACAAAAGTGAAAAAAGGGGGAGGACATAATCTAATAAGAATGTTTCTAAGTGAAAAAGCTGTAGGAATATTGTTTTTGAAAGATAAAATCCAAAATAGATTGAGGATTGGAAAGGATTCTGTAGGCCAAATGGGCCTTTTTAAGCTATTTATTTTCACAAAACAAAGAAAGCATCATTACCAATCCATTGTGTGTAGTGAAAGCTTTTCTACACCTATTCTGTGTCAGTCTTCTCTGTGCACAGCATGACCTTCACTTCAGAGAGGAAAGCACCAATATGGTTTCAGAGGAATTAAAGCCCAAGAAAGGTGGACGACAGCAAGGACATAGTCAGCAATTTTAAATAAATTCAAGTGTCAGGCCCAAAATAATTACATTACAGAATATTGAAAAGAACACAGTTATAACCCAAAACCATAGTCAAAATGCTGACAAAGGGAAAGATTCCCAAAGACTAGATGGAAGCAAATGTTTACATTTTCAAAAGAAATGAAAAGTAGATTTAAGAAACATTTTATATGGAACCTCAAGATAATATTAGATGGTTTGTGAGCATTGAAAATGAAAATGGGGTTCATTTTGATAAACTGGACTAGCTTCATTTCTTCTGGGATTACTAGACTGCTAGGCAATAGGTTGCCAGAGGTTTATTTTATCATGATTTCATCAGAGCATCTTATAAAATGTCTCATGTCTTTGTATTCAAGTTAGAGAAATGTGGGCTAAATGAACTAGAATGTGCAGGATTCATAGCTGTTGAACATAGTTAATTAAGTACAGAAGGAACCTTGAGGAAGCTGATATGCCAGAGTGCACGTACAAGAATCTGAGTGCTCAATATTTCAATATATCTTCTTGAACAGTGGTAGACAATCTTTTTGACACCAGAGACCCATTTCCTAGAAGAGAGAGTTGGGTAGGGGGCCCCACAGGAGGAAGAGCTCAGGTGAGCTTCATTCATGGCCCAGTTCCTAATAACTACAGACTGACACCAGTCCACAGTCTGGGGGTTGGGAACCCCTGTTCTTGAAAGAAGACATCTGTTATCTGTTGAGCTGCAGGTGGCCAAAACTGAAAAGGAAAGCTAACATTGCAAAAAGCTGCCTGCCTCACCACATTCAAATATGTGAGAGCTGCCTCATGGAACAGAATAATAAGAAACAAAAGAAAAAATAAACAAATGGAACTATATCAAACTAAAACATTTTGTGCTACAAAGGTAACCATCAAAAAAATGAAAAGATCCCTGGCTGGTGTAGCTCAGTGGATTGAGCACGGGCCTGCAAACCAAACAACCATGGTTCGATTCCCAGTCAGGGCATATGTCTGGGTTGAAGGCAAATTCCTAGCAGGGGACACACAAGACGCAACCATACATTGATATTTCTCTCCCTCTCTCCTTCCCTTCCCCTCTAAAGATAAATAAATAAAATCTTTTAAAAAAAATGAAAAGACTACCCACTGAATGGGAGAACATATTCACCAATACATCTGATAAGAAGTTAATATCAAAAATGTATATTATGAAGAATTTATAAAACTCAATACCAAAAAAAATAATAATCCAATTTAAAAAATGGGCAAAGGACTTGAATAGACACTTCTCCAAGGAGGATATACAAAGGGCCCAGAGACATATGAAAAGATGCTCAGCATCACTAGCCATCAGAGAGATGCAAATTAAAACCATAATGAGACACCACTTCACACCTGTGAGAGTGGCCAGCACAAACAAATCAACAAACAACAAGTGCTCGTGAGGTTATGGAGAAAAGGGAACCCTAGTGCACAGTTTATGGGAATGCAGACTGGTACAGCCACTGTGGAAAACAGTATGGAATTTCCTCAGAAAACTAAAAATGCAACTGCCTTTTGACAGTTCCATTTCCTCAGAAAACTAAAAATGGAACTGCCAGTGATTCCACTGCTAGGATTATACCCTAAGAAAGACTAACTCAAAAGAACCTATGCACCCCAATGTTCATAGCAGTACAATTTACAATAGCCAAGTGTTGAAAGCAACCTAAGTGCCCATTAGTAAACGAATGGATAAAAAAAATATGGTACATTTACATGGCGGAATACTACACAGCAGAAAAAAGGAGCTCCTACCCTTTTTGATAGGATGGATGGATCTGGAGAGCATTAGGCTAAGTGAAATAAGCCAGGCATTGAAAGACAAATACCATATGATCTCACATTTAAGTGGAACATAATCAACAAAACAAACATGTGAACAAAATATAACCAGAGACATTGAGACTAAGAACAAACTGACAGTAACCAGAGGGGAGGTGGGAGAGGATAATGGGGGAAAAGCATTTTCAGGAACATGTATAAAGGACACATGAACAAAACCAAAGGGGAGTTGGATCAAGGGTGGGAAGTAGAGATGGCTGGGGTGAGAAGGAATAGTGGTGAGGGGGGTGGAAATGGAGACAACTGTGCTTGAACAACAATTAAAAATGTGAAAAAAAATGGGCAAAGGTAAAAAATGTGCAAAGGAACTAAATTGATACTTCTCCAGAGAGGATATACAGGTGGCCAATAGACATATGAAAAGATGCTCAATGTCACTAATTATCAGAAAAATGCAAATTAAAACAACAATGACATATCACCTCACACCTGTCAGAATGACTATCATGAATAAATCAACAAACAACAAGTACTGGAGAGGATGTGGAAAGGGAACCCTAGCGAACTATTATTGGAAATGCAGAAGGGTACCGCCACTGTGGAAAGCAGTGTGGCGATACATCAAAAATTTTTAAATGAAACTGCCTTAGAGCCAGCAATTCCACTTTTGGGAATATATCCAAAGAAGCCCCAAACATTAATTCAAAAGAATATATGCAGCCCTATGTTTATTGCAGTGTTATCTAAAATACACAAGATTTGGAAAGAGCCCAAGTGTCCACCAATAGATGAGTGGATAAAACAACTATGGGACATTTACATAATGGAATATTATTCAGCCATAAAAAAGAAACTTTTACCCTTTGCTACAGTATAGATGGTTCTGGAGAACATTATGCTAAGTAAAATAAGCCAATCAGAGAGAGACAAATACCAGATGATTTCACTCGTAGGTGGAATTTAATGAACAAACTGAACTAACAAGTAAAATAGAGACAGACTCACAGATGGAGAGCAGGCTGACAGCTTTGGGCAAGGGTATTGGTGGTGGTGGAGGGATGGAGCAAAAAAGACAAAGAGAGAAAGAACTCATGGACACCTACAACAGTGTGGTGATTGCGGTGAAGTGCAGGTGAGGGGTGGGCAGAGGTGGAAGAGGCCATAAGGGTAATAAATTGTAATGAAAAAATGTAATAAAAATGAACTATAAAATATAAAAAAATAAACATAAAACCTAATATTGGCATTCAAATCAGTTACAGCCCACAAAGCTAAACAGAGACCAATAAAAGATGTGCCATTAAATGCAGTAGTAATACAATTATAATTTTATATTCGACAAAGTTCTAGTCTTAGTTGTAGCCAACTTAATAATGCATTATTAATAAACAAAAAAGTACAAGGAGAGGTAAAAGATTGTCACCCTGGCTATAGGATTAGATATCTCAGAAAGTCCAAGAAAGTCAAACAATTACAATTAGTTCAAAAGACTAATAAAGTTGCAATATAAGATGAAGTCACAGAAAGTAAATGTTTTTCTATATGTTTGGAGAAACCACTTGGAAAATAAATATTTTTAAATTTTATGCATAATTGTAAAAAAAAGCATAATATCTAGGGGAAAACAGAAATAAATATTAGGATTTGTATAAAAAAATCTAGTAAATTTTTTTCAAATATTTGTTTAAACATTTGAACAAGTAAAGAAATACCAGACAGTTCTTAATATTAATAAAATTCTAATTAAAATCTCAACTTTTAATTTTAAAAAGTATCGATTAATCTGAAACAATTGGAAGAAAACCCCTTTTTAAAAATAGGTGCCACAATAGAGTAGTAGTCCCATGAAAGAGCAAATCAGATTGTGAAGCCACAATAAATAAACCCGTATGGTATGGACTGTAGAATTGTTACATAGGTCAGTTGAAAACAATAAACCTATGATATGTAATGAGGGCTATCTCATTAATCAGGAACAAAGACAGCTTTTTAATAATGGTGCTACTGAGAGGAGGAAATGGGGAATAGTTGTTTAATGGGTACAGAGTTTCAGTTTTTCAAACAAAAATGTTCTAGGAATCTGTTATACATAAATCTGGCTATACCTAACACAACTGAACTGTACACTTAGAAATGGTTAAGATGGTAAATTTAGTGCTATGTTTTTTACCACAATTAAAAATTAAAATAAATAAGGATTAGAGTTGACTAAAGCTCAGTACGATCCATCGCTTTGACCTAATTATTAAAAATCTTATATTCTATTTTTGATATTTTTATCAAAAAAGACTATACATGGTTACAATATCAATTCCTTTTTTTGCTTCAATTCCCTTAAAGTATCATTTTTTAAAAGCTAAAAACATGACTCATACAAATATATAATGAATACATGCCAAATATTTATTTAACTAATTAAATAAATCTAATTAAATAAACAAGTAGGATGGTAAAGTTATTTCAAGGGATTATAGCAGAAACAGTTTGCTGGAATAAGATTGCTAAATTAGAGACAAAGCAGAATAAAATACAATACTAGTTTAGTGCCTTACAGAACAACAAAACCTTTGGGGTTCACTTTTATACCAGATGGAAATTTTTATTCCAGCAACTAAGAATCATTTGCATCTCTATCAGCTTCCTACAAGTTAACATCTACCCTTGTAGAATTGTAAAAATATCCTCAACAGCAAACAGTAAACCAAACAAAGATACTTACCCCAGGGGAATTAGATAATCCTGTTAGACACTGTGACATCACAAGGACATGTGGCCATCTTTCTGCCTATCTGCAGATTTTGAAATTTTTTCTTATCATTTGAATATTAGGAATAATATTACCTACCTTCTGATTTATTATGAGGCTTATGAGAAAATATACATGAAAGTGTTTTGCTCTAAAAAAAACTCTCAAATATTAAATACAGGTATTATTACTAGTTACTTTCTAATTGAATCAACCTCTGCTAAAAACTTGCAACCTACATATTTACTGCTTTTTCCTCTCCTCTTTCTGTTTTCCCAAATTCATCCACTATTCACAAGCCAGTTAACAATTGAACCTTATGTTTACTTTTCTTTTTTCCTCACCACCCACTATGTCTTAGGAATAACCGAGCCTTGTCTATTGATCTCCTAAGTATCTCCCATCTGCTTAGTTATCTACTACTTAAATTCAAACCTCCTCTAACTGCCACATCTCCAGAATCTCTTTCTTAATCTCCAGGAGGCACATGCCAGCCCCTTGACGTATTTGATCCCATGACACCCTATAGTTCTCCATTCCTAGAACATCACTCTGCATAACAAAATATTTAATATTTTTCATCTGCAACCCCTTTTTTTTGAAAGGATGCCTTATTTACTCTCTTGTTCAGTATCTACATCCCAGTGTTTAGTACATTGTAGGAGCTCAATAAACATTTAATTAAATATATAAATGGAAACAAAATGAGCCATGCACTAAAATAAAGTGTGTACACATTTAAAAGAAATAAATACCCATTATAAAAGGATATAAGGCATGGGAAATCATAGTTCAGAAAAGGAGGGAGTTTAAGGAAAGTAAAGGGAGCTGATATATAAGACAATCATAAAATTTGAGAGTTGCAAATACCTTAGAAATTCCCTACTCATTTTATGTGTGAGGGATTCAAAAAGCAAAAGAAATTTACCCCAAGTCACATGAGTTAATGACAAAGCAAGGACACCAATCTTAGTCCTATAACTCACTGGTACAACACCACCACGCAAGGAATGTTAGCAGAAGGATAGAGAGGAACAAACTGAACTTTCTTTACATTTTGTGAGGGCACTGGCACTCAGTCACTTATCTATAAGTTTCAAGGTAATAATATGAACTAGAAAGACAATATTCTGATTCATTGTTTCCTGGGCCCATGCCCATTCACCTTACATCTGAGTAATAATGTCTCCCTGTGAGACGGTTCTATCATTCTCCTGGGAGTCCTTGAATACTCTCAACAGTCTTGTGGGAAATGGAGGGCTAGGGGTTGCTTTTCCATAGAAGATACAGTAGCTAATTTCCTTCTCTCCTCCCCCACACACGCATTTCAAACTCATCCATCACATCTCAGGAAAGTACAATACATGAAACAACAAGAATAAAAGCATTTATATTAAATTCCTTGTGGGTGAACTTTGCAGATAAAGCAGAACAATCTGATCTTAGCAAGTTAAATGCTTTGCAAATAACAATGTGCTGCACCCTTCAGATGCATCCTTATGTAAAATAAATCACCCACCTAGTATTATCATAACAGTATTTGGGAAATTTGCAAGTGCAGTAGAGTGAGAGAGGTTTGCTTCAGAAAATCTGCATATATATATTTACATTTGTATGGATTTATACTGGGGGTCTCCAGCCATTTGGAAAGAGATAACTAATTTTTTATTTACCTAAAGCCATAATAGCTTAATAGGAACATTGAGACAAGGGAAAGGGGAACTAAAATGTAAAGGTAGGGAAGGGAAGAATAAAGGAAGTCATCATTAAGTCCCTGAGTACATAGATGCAAAGACAAGGCAGAAAGGAGACAGCTTTTCACTTCCTAGGGAATTCATAGGAAGCTTCATAGAAAGACTATAGGACAGGATAAGGCTATAGACAAAGCCGAAGGAAAGAAGGAGAGAGGGTGGGGCAGGGGAAAGTGGCGATGGGAAATTGATGGGAAATTTTATATTGTTCACAAATTTTATATTGAACAACAATAAAAAAATAGTAAAAACAAAACAAAAGATATTATGGTTGTTAAAGGGACTTATCTAAGAAAAGAAGATGATCAAAACTATGAACAGTAAAATGACAACAAACTCACAACTATCAACAACTGAACCTAAAAAAAAAACAAAATCAAACCAAGCAAACAACTAGAACAGGAACAGAATCACAGAAATGGAGATCACATGGAGGGTTATCAGTGGAGAGCAGGAGTGGGGAGAAAGAGGGGAAAGGTACAGGGAATATGAAGCATAAATGGTAGGTACAAAATAGAAAGGGGAAGGTTGAGAATAGCGTAGGAAATGGAGAAGCCGAAGAACTTATATGTGCGACCCACATATATCAACTAAAGGGGGGGGCGATGCAGGTGGGGGGATGCAGGGCAGAGGGGAATAAAGGGGGTAAGTGGGACAACTGTAATAGCATAATTACTAAAATTAATTATTAATTTAATAATAAATTAAAACACATACACACAAATAGTAAGCTAGGAAGATGTTTTTTAAAATTATAAGTCAAAAGAAAAAATTTAGAGTTTTTAAATTATATCATTGAAATAATAACAGCTACCATTTAGTAAATGTTTCCTTCTGTGCTGAGAGCAGTGTTTTAAACAAATAATTTAAAAAAAAAACATAATCACAACTCAGGCATAAGCCTTACTAAATAGAAGTTAGTAAGATTACCTTTAATTTAAAAGACAGTGTGTATATTGCTGACTTTAAAATACAATGATCACACATGAAAAATTCCCCCAATGCTGATAAGACACAAGTTGATTTATTTTACTTATGCATGTAACTGAAAAGTGCAGCACATTGCAATTTGAAAATCATTTAATATACCGACTTCAGATTGCTCTACTCTTATTGCAAAGTTTAATCAGATAGTATATATTAGAAAAATTTTTCAACAGGGTTCTCATGCCACATTCTCCTAAAGTCTAGTGGCAAAAGAGAAATTTAAGGGAAAAAGTAGGAAGTAAAAATTAAGTTAATTGAGAAGGCAATATTTTTCAGACAAATAACTCAAGATTAATAGCATTCATTGTCTAAGACAAAGAGGCTTCCGGAAGGCTGTGAACTCTGATGTGGAGTCTGAAGTCATTGTAGGTCAGTAGAAAAGGCAGTCAAGAAAAAAACCTGGATGCAAATTGGGGAAAAGCAAGGACAAACTGAAATCAGAACCTGACTCTCGTCTCTTCTAATCCACTGATGAAGGTGACCTGTTGTGGAGTTTCTCACATGTGCCTGGCCGGGGATTCAGAAAAACTGAAGTTGCTGATACTGCCACAGCTGGAGGAGCTGTGGGCTCAGCTGCAACTTCAAGGAACTGAGGTGGCAGACCAGCCACCTGCATGGCACCTCTAGCAAACCAAGCAACAATATAGACGACCTTTGACATTCAAAGTGGTACTTCCTCCTGCCAACACTGACCCTCACATTTCTACTAGTCAACTCTAATCCAGAACTATGGAGGAAAGGAAATTCTGAGAGACATAGTTCCAACCTAGGTAAACTGACACAGTACAAAACCAACCTTATGAATTAATGGTGGATTTTTTCCTATCTCAGTTTTTTCTCCTTTCCTTGGTATGTTTCTGTAACTATGAACCCACATCACTGAGCCACTGGCAACATACCTTTGTGTACAGATAAAGTCAATGATTTGGATTTCCAAATTCCAAAACAGTTTTTTTTTTAATTTTGCCTTTGTTCCATGATTCCACTGCATTTTAGTCCAAAGGACATATTTCTGTAATAAAAAGATTAGCTCTGCATCATCTTACAACCTTGAAAACTTTATCAAGAGCAAAGGTATCTTCATGTTCCAACAGCAAAAGAGGAAACATTATGCAGTTAGATTTGGAGCCATGAAGAAACCAGTTTAAGTCTTTATCTTCACCCCTACAATTAAAAAGTTCTTCTTTTATATACTTATTTACTGTAACTTAACTTCATTAGTATAAAAGATATTATTTCATTTTAAACATTGAGGTCTTTTGAATACAAAAGACTCAAAAATAGATGACAGCTTCTTTTTAAAAACACATAAAACCCTTTTCTCTATTTGATTTTTCAAAATTGTGGGGCACAAATTGTCTAGTAACACTCTGAGTCTCTTTTCTGGCCTGTAAAGTCCACAGTTATGGTGCTCCAGTTTAATCAATCCCATAAAATGTTACTCAGAAAGTGACCTGGAGTTATGTCTGAAGTACATCTCCTACATTAAAAAGCACTCTCAGTGCAGCCTGAATAGTGTTATTGAAGGAGAAAACTAATAGATACCTGGGTGAGGATGGGGAAAGGGAGGGGGAAAGGAAAGTCAAACAGGAGAGAAGGCCACAAAAATCCCATTTTCAAGCATTTCCCTAAGGAGATATGGTTGCATAGATGAATGCACAGGTTGAATAATAAAGGTCTTTTTACATTATATCAAGCAGAGCTCCATGAATTTCAGAGTGAGACCAGACACAGTGTTTCCTCCTGCTTCAAACTACACATACCAACACAGAAAGCAAAATGGAATGCCTGATCAGAGATCACTAACACGAGTGGCTATTTTGG
>PVKM010051397.1:0-10488 GCA_004027735.1 Carollia perspicillata
TTTTGTTTTTATGTTTGCTTTTCTGCTTGTCTGATTCTGAATTGAATTTTTTCACCATTAAACTATAAATATATTGAGTGAAAAACCTATTCACATTACAATTCCCCAGAGTACTTAAGAAATGTTATTAAGTAACATTTGAAATAGGGAAAGAATATTTGCTGGAATTGAATATTTCCTATTTTAAAAGCAAATCAATAACAGATGCATTCACAGAAAGTGTTTTGGTCTTGTTTCAGTTGTATTTTTGTTTGTATTTTTTTTACACTAAGCTGTAAAACAGTGCCTCTCAATCACTGTATAGGTGGGTCCCTGGGAAGGATTGCCGTTCTCAGGAGGCTGCGGATTCTGGGATTTTGATTCGGTAGGTCTGGAGTGGGACCAGAGATTCTGTTTCGTTTACAGGCTTTCAGGTGATTCTTATGGTGCTGGTTTACAGAATGCACAGAGTAACAAGAGTGTAGTATATTACGTCTCCCATTTTCCAAATCTTCCTTAGTGTTAACTCTATGTGAAGAACTTGGACAAGAGACTAAGAGAGAGAAGAATGCCCTACCCTTTCCTGTCATGGCCCTTCTGCCTTGTCTGAGGCTGCAGCCTTAGTAAACATTGGGCATCAGGAAGAAAGAACCAGCAACACTGGTCTGACTCACCTGAATGTTCCCTCTTTGGTGATTTTGCTGTATAGACAAGAAAGAAAAACAGGTCGTCATCTCATGCCATTCGATTCCAATTCACTATTCAGTTGCAAATAAATAACTTGAAACTAAGAAAACAGAGGCATTTAAAAGCAATTACCTGGTACCACATCTTTTTCTTTCTTTTCCTGTTCTGAAACATATTATTATTATTATTATTATTATTATTATTACAGTTCTGTGTCACAACTTAATTGTTTTAACACAATGTGTGTGTGCTAATTCAAGACCGCAACAAGTAATAATAAACGCTGTAGAAAGACTAATATTGCATATTTAGAACAAGTTTTTCCTTGTATTTTCTTTTTTTAATTTTAACTGTTGTTCAAGTACAGCTTTCTGCCTTTCCTTGTGTTTTCTTCCACAGAGTTCCCTCACAGAACAGCATGAAAATATTCTGAATATTAGAGGAATTAAATTTTTTCATGGATAATTAACCAGAAAAATAAAATAGTTTATAAAGGGTAAAAAATGCAAATTTGCTATCATATCAACATAAAATAAATTTGGGGTAAAAGTAAGCACGAAGGATACTTATTGTAGCTGTTCTAAAATTATTTTCAGATGTAGATGGACAGATTTCATATAGACTTCTTCTAGGGTGATCTTTCTTATATTGAAGCAATAATTGTTTTGCCAAGATAAAGGTTTTGCTGAAGAAGATTTAAGAGACAGACTAGGAGTTTTCAGAGGGAGCAAAACACATTCCCTTGCTTATAGGACAAATGTTCCTTATCAAGTTCTTTTCAGGTATTGTTCCTTTGTAAGAACCTACTTTTGTCAATATTGTACAAGACAAAACATTATTCTGGCCTCAAGAACAAGCTAGCATTTACATTATAATAACTAATTCTATATGAAGCATAAGTACCAATTTCGTATAAAGTGCTGTTACATACACTTCTATTTTTTATTTAGTTTGATAAGCCTGTAGAATTAATCTGAAAGAGAGTTTTCAAGAAATGCTTTGACACAGACATAGTATGGTTGATTTTTTAAAAGAAGAATGGAAAGATTTCTTCAAGTTCTGTTTAATGAGTACATTTTGGAGACTAGAAGATGCTTATTCTGAAAGAACTCTAAGAACTATATTTTAAAAACATAAAGTGTCATCAAATCAAGCACACAACCTCTCAAGTGTACGGTTTTGTCCATCAGTGTGTTGTTTTGAAGGTGTGAGGCTGAATGTATTCATCCCCCACGAGCGCACGCAGCTGGGAAAACAAACAGCTTGGCCAAGGGTTACTAGTCAGAGGAAGAAGTTTAGGCAACTTAGCAAAATTTGACAAAATAATATCACCAAAAGTTGTCTGGAAAATATGAAGCAATTAAATGTGTAGCTTAATTTATGGCTGGTGTAAAACACCAAATAGAAAACATTTGTAAGAACTCTGTAAAGTGACGACAATAAAAAAATATACTTCAAGCAGATTTGGCTTGCATCAAAATCAAACATCATGTAAATATGAGATGTTAAAGTTAAAATAAGGGCTTTTCAATCATCTCAAATAAGGAAAGTGCTGTACTCATCTGGAACAATAGGTAGGAAAAGATTATTGAGAGCATTTATTGGATGGATTAATTAAAAATAATTATTAAATTACCCTTGATAAACATAAATTAATTTAATAAGTAATTCTACAGGACCTTCAAATCATGTCCATGAATGAATTTTTGAGTTCTTTAAAATTTTTGTTTTTTTGAAAAACTTACAAATTGCAAGAATTTACAAAAACCTATACAGGAAGATCTCGTCTACTCTTCGCCCTGTTTCCCCTACCATGACATGATTTATTTTTAAACCAAAAAAAGAAGTACAACTTCTTAAGCTGTGTTAATTAGAAGAGTAGGATCCAAATAAGAATATACGGTTGAGGATGTGTAATTGAAGGAAGCAATCTTAAAGACAAAAAAACTGAATCAAACAAATTCAAAGATGCAACAATAACATTAATAAAAACATCTTGATGATAAGCCAGAACAAATATACTACTCTGAAAAGAATTAATAGTTGTTTAGAGGACAAATCTTTTTCTTCTCCTTATTACTGCCCAAGTCAAAATCCACAGAACTTTCCAAGGAGGAAAGCAGTTGAGATATAAATAAACATCTAAGGTTTGTCTATATTACCTACATCAATACACCCCAAATTGCTAAGTTATCACAGCATGTCTATAGGAACTTTTAAAAACACACAGAGTGCAATAAAGTGAGGGCCTTATGGAAATAATATATATAGTAGATATATATTTAACTATATATATTTATATATTTTATATATATTTTAACTATATATATTTTATATATAAATATACATAAAAGTATATCTATATAGCTCAATACATACATACTGCAATAATGTGAGGGCTTTAAGGAGATTATATATATGCATATGCAATATATATTATATATTTAAATATATATGTTATACAAATATAAAATTACATATATAATTTAATATCATTTTTTCAAATCTCCAGTTATTAATTTTCCTATCGATGAATGGTTTACAGAGTGGTTTCTGTATTCACGTGCCAGAGTTCATGCCGGAATTCATCAGCAGCTTTGCACACACATTAAGTCTGGGACTGAAGGAACACGTTCTTCCTAATGGAAATGTTGCTCCCCCTGGCTGAATTGTAGTGTAATTTCATGATTCTCTCCACAGGATACTTGAGAGCATTTTTATGACATAGACTTTCTCAGTGTCCTGACCTTTTGCAAGAGCAAATTATACATAAATATTTTTTACATTGGTGGATATTTTAAAATATGTTTTAAATATGACTGGAATCTTTAGTAGCTGTACATACCTAAGAAATGTGATGATTTCTAAGGTTAATTGAATGTGGTTAAGGTAGGTTTTTTTAACTTTCTACTTGTTTGATATATCCCATTTTCCTTAGAGGAGAGTATATATTTGTAAAGGACATGACCTCAAGGCTTTACTGAATTTTTAGCAAAAAGCTTTAATCTTGTCTATTAAAAGCAACAATGGATACCATTTAAGATATGGATCCCAAGCAATGGAGTTCCACAGAACTCCTAGTAGCTCTTGGAGGAGGAACAGTCATGTTATGGACAAAATGTAACATATCATGGGAACACAACAAAACATTTTAGATTGCAAGAGTTAAAAAATAGAAAAGAAGTTGTAACACTAGCCTGAAAAACAATTTCTATTCAGTCTTTTCTATGGACACAACTAACCAGATTATAGGGACTACATTTACACCAATGTAGTACAGTTTCAGTTAATGGAATGCAGATGTATTTTAGTTTACAAGGTTGTGGATAATATTGTTAGGTGACTGCATGAGTTTGAAAAAGGACTCTAAGAATGATTGCCATGCCTTTCAGTTCACTCTAACCCACCCAATCCCCAGGCTGTGTAATTTTTATTCCTGACAAAAAAAAACAGCAAATAGTTTACATGCATAAAATACAGAAGACAGACATTCAAAACAGCAAGTCTATGTGTACCAGGCCAATAGTAGTAGGAAAGAAAAAAAATACGTATTTGCATGCATTTCCTTACTTTTTCCCTTGGGTTGTTCTGCTGAAAGAAATATAAACACAAAACCATTGCTCTTAAAACCTTTAAAGATAAAGTGTACTCCCCAACACACTGATTTTGACTGTAATTTTTACAACCACTACCCGCTCCTCTCCCTTTACATTTCACGGTTAGTCTGCTTTGAGGTATTGCTGATTTCCTATCATAGATGTTTCCTTAATTTGATCATAAAATACTATTTGAGAATGAAATAACTTAAGATTATACTATCTAACCACTTTAAATAATTTATGCCTTGCAATCTTCATAAATACATGTGAACACATATGAACACATAAGTACCTATGAATGAACAGAAGAAATAGGTATAGTTGCCATACAAGTAATGATTCTCTTCAAGAGGTAAAGAAACAGGTTAGGTTTCTAATTGATGCTGGTGTACCCAAGATTAATGGAACTTATGCTTTCTAGTAAAATAAATGCTTGGTACTAAGTATTGTTCAACTTTTTTGTCAAGCAAATATTTCTTTGAACAATTATTGTGAAATATAAATATATACATTATTTTTTATTGCTGCCCAGTATTTCTCATAGCAGTATTGTCAGAAAAGACGATTTTTTCTCACTTGTTCTTCTTTCTCTCAATCTCAATATTTTCTCCCTGTCCTATATCCCATATATATCGCTTTTATATCTGTTAATCCTTTAAGAAGTAATTTATAAGACAGAATCAGTAAATATTTCCAATACCTTCTGCAGGTGCTTTAGTTTTCTTGGAATCTGAAAACACAAAGGATTATTGATAAAGCAGATAAGGTCAATCAACAACTGATTACCTCACAACAAAATGTCCCTTCACTGTGAAAACATTTTTAATAAAATGGATTGATTACATGATACATTTAAAATTTTTTGACTTAAAGAGAAAATTTTTAAGAGGATAAATACTAGAATGGGGCAGGAAGTTGGGAAACTTTTTGAAGTATAAGGTATAGAGAAATATGAAAGACTATTGATGCACAATTTATAGATATTACATTGTACCCAGTGAAGCTAATAATCTTTACACAGAAAGTCAAACTAAGCAAATAGGTGGTCTGTTTTCCTAAAGATGGGTTGGAGTCCAGGAGATTTTAATTCCTTCATTTTTTCAGTCTCTAGCAGCTCAGGTGAAAATATCGCACTCTCTTTGAATAAGCAATACATTTTCAAAGTAAGCATTCAATTCTTCCTATTGCAATGGAAAAGAAACCAGTGGTTGTTGGCTCATGGGTTACTAATGAACACATTTCTTAGTAACTGCTATTCAGTAACACGTATTCAGTGGTCAGCAGATGCCTGTTTTATTTTTGGCCTTTTGGGTATTCAGCTTAGATCTCAGAAACTTGTTATTTCCAGTATATAGGCCATGAAACTATCTGTTCCTATCACTTTAAAATAAAGAGATTTTTGACCTTATTTGTTTTAGGATGGAGGCATCTTAGATTTTTTGCTTAGAATATTCTATGTCTTATATTCTGTCTTCTTTCTTTTACTTCTGTAACTGAATTTTGAAATTCTCTGAATTAGTGACATTATAATTAGAACAATGAAATGCAAATTGCTACTTAAAAAAGGTAGGTAAATACTTTTCTGGCTGATTGGTATGTGGTTTGGAACCTAGAACAGTTAACATCCACTAACCGTTTGCAAGTTAATGGATTTGTGTGTCTTACTGTGATGGGTTGGTACCATGATTTTACTCTCACAGTGAAGTAATGGACCCGAAATGTTTGAAGATGACAACGAACAGCAGTTTGTTCACAGAAGACAGTTAGATGTTCAACTGAGTGTTTATGTGAAAAATGACAACAAATGACAGTAACAATGTAATAAAAAGAACAACCTACTTCCATTGAATTAATTATAAGCTGGAAACACTTTTCAGGAAAACAACTTTGGAAAGAATCTAGAAAGTCATAAAAATGTGCATGCTTTAGAGTGTAGTAATTCTACTTCTAGATTTCCACTGAAAAGCTGCAATTACTATGAAAATATATATAAGAATATGCTTTTCTCATGACATTGTTCTACACCTCTAAATAGTCAGAATATTAAATAGCACCATCTAAACCAGAGGTCTCCAACCTGAGACTTGTGGGCTGCATACAGCCCAAGATGGCTATGAATGCAACCCAACACAAAATCGTAAGTTTACTTAAAATATCATGAGATGTTTTTATGATTATGTGTTGCAATGTATTTAATGTGTGACCCAAGGCAATTCTTCTTCTTCCAGTGTGGCCCAGAGATGCCAAAAGGTTGGACACCCCTGATGCTAAACAGTAAGGGTACTATAAAAAAGACACTGTCATTAAAACAATGTTTTGTCAATCTCCTAAATTTATTTTTTTCTGTAATAAGGATGTGTTTCATATAAAAAGGAAAAACAAGTAAACCTTATTTTTCAAAATTATAGCTTCTGGGGACAAAACATTTATTTATTGAGCAAACCTTTTTTAAACACTGTTGTGTCCAGCGTGGCAGAGTAAAAATAAAATCTAAACTTTATTAGTATTCACCATCCTCCCGACAAAGAAATCAATCTTATTCTTGCTATTCAGCTTCTCATCAGGAATTATAATGGATTTGGCTAAATTTTATATGCAGAACATATATGCTTAGCTAACATTTTCTTATTTATTTCCTTCATGAGTAATTAAAAAATATAGAAAATGTTATGTTAATTTTGTATAAGAACACAACAAATATCACCTTATTCAATACTTAACAATATATTAATAATATACAGTGCCTATTTCTGTATGAAGACATGGATTCTTTTTTTCAGTTTTTGTTCATTTATATTATTAATTTTTAGGGATGACATTGGGTAATAAACATAGATTTCAAGTGTACAATTCTATAATACATCATCTATATATTTTATTGTGTGTTCATCATACAAAATCAAGTCTCTTTTTTCAACAATTATCCTTTTTCACCATCCTTTTCAGGGGAAGTTCATTTAAATGAATTTATTTTTCTTTTTTAATTTTATTTTTATTCTTATTCTATTACAGTTGTCCCCATTTTCCCCTTTTGCCTTTCTCCACCCAGCTTCCCTGCCAACCCAACCCCTCACAGTCAATCCCCACACCATTGTCCATGTTCATGGGTCCTTTATACATGTTCTTTGATTAGTCCTTCCCCCTTCTCTCCATCATTATCCCTTCCCCATCCCCTCCTTCTACTGCCAGTTTGTTTTATGTATCCATGTCTCTGATTCTATTTGCTTGTTAGTATATTTTGTTCATTAGATTCCGCTTACAAGTGAGATCATACGGTATTTGTCTTTCCCCGACTGACTTATTTCACTTAGCTTAGTGCTCTCCAGTTCCATCCATGTTGTCCTAAAAGTTAGGAGGTCCTTCTTTCTTTCTGCTGCATAATATCTCATTGTGTAAATGTACAATTTTTTAAGCCACTCATCTACTGATGGGCACTTAGGCTGTTTCCAGCACTTGGCTATTATAAATAGCAGTGCTGTGAACATAGGAGTACATAAGTTCTTTTAAATTGGTGTTTCTGGATTTTTAGGGTATATTCCCAGCAGTGGAACCACTGGGTCTAAAGGCAGTTCCATTTTTAATTTGTTGAGGAAATTCCATATTATTTTCCACAGTGGCAACACAAGTCTGCATTCCCACCAACAGTGCACTGAAGTTCCCCTTTCTCCATGTTCTCATCAGCACTTGTGGTTTGTTGCTTTATTAGTGATGGCCATTCTGACAGGTGTGAGGAGATACCTCAGTGTGGTTTCAATTTGCACGTCTCTGATGGCTAGTGATGTTGCGCATTGTTCCATATGTCTATTGGCCACCTTTATGTCTTCTTTGGAGAAGTGTCTATTCAGACCCTTTGCCCATTTTTTAATTGCATTGTTTGTCTTCCTGGTGTTGGGTCATATGAGTTCTTCATATATTTTGGAGATTGTCATTGTCTGATGTATTATTGGCAAATGTGTTCTCCCATATGGTTGGTTCCATTTTCATTTTCAGGATGGTTTCTCTAGCCATGCAGAAGCTTTTTAATTTGATGTAGTCCCATTTATTTTTTCTTTTATTTCCCTTGCCCTAGGAGATACATAGGCAAAAATACTGCTACATGGGATATCTGAAACTTCACTACCAATGTTTTCTACTAGGATTTTTATGGTATCATGACTTATATTTAAGTCCTTTATCCATTTTGAGTGTATTCTGGTGAATGAGATAAGTTTGTAGTCGTTTCATTTTTTTACATGTACCTGCCCAGTTCTCTCAGCACCATTTATGGAAGAGACTATTTTTATTCTATTTTACGCTTGTTCCCCCTTTTTCAAATATTAATTGACCATAGAGTCATGACTTTATTTCTGGGCTCTCTATTCTGTTCCATTGATCTATGTGCCTATTCTTATACAAGTACCAGGCTGTTCTGATTATGGTGGCATTGTACTATCATTTTTTAATCAAATATTGTGATCCCTCCTAATTTATTCTTCCCAAGATTACTGAGTCTATTCAGGTTTTTTTTTCTTTTTTTTTGGTTCCATATATATTTTTGCAGTATTTGTTCTAGATCAGTGAAATTTGTCATTGGTATTTTAATAAGGATTGTGTTGAATCTCTAGATTGCTTTGGATAGTATAGACAATTTAATGATGTTAGTTATTCTAATCCATGAACACAGTATAAGCTTCCATTTATTTGTGTCTTCCTCAGTTTCTTCCTTCAGTGTTTTATAATTTTCCAAGTATAGGTCTTTTGCCTCCTTGGTTATATTTATTCCTAGGTACTTTATTTTTCTTGTTGCTATAGTAAATACAATTTTTTTCTTAGTTTCTCTTTCTGACAGTAAATTGTTGGTGCACAAAAATGTCACCATTTTCTGGACAACATGGCCAAAATGAATAAATTTCTAGAAACATACAATCTTTCAAAACTGATTTATGAGGAAGCAGAAAGTCTGAATAGACAGGTAACAACTAGTGAAATCGAATCAGTAATCAAAAAAATTCCCAGCATACAAAGCTCCTGGATTGTGTGGCTTCACTGACAATTTTTACCAAACATTTAAAGAAGAACCAACTTCAAAGGGAAATAGGATCGAGGATGGCTGGGATGGGAGAATGGTGGAGGGAGAATGAAGACAATTGTACTTGAACTATAGTAAAATTTTTTCAAAAACGAATAAGAACTAACTCCTGTTCTTCTCAAAATGTTCTAAATAATTCAAGAACAGGGAAGACTGCCAAACTATTTTAGAGATCAGTATTATCTTACTTCCAAATCCAGGTAAAGACACAACAAAGGAAGAATATTACAGAGCACTATCTCAGATGAACTAAATGCTAAAATCCTCAACAATATATTAGCAAACTGGATATAGCAATACATTGAAAAGATCATACAACATGATCAACTGGGATTCATCCGTGGGATGCAAGGATGGTATAATATTCACAAATCAATAAACATAAATAAACATCAATATACATAATACATAATACAAAAGGAAAGACAAAAACCACATGATCATATCAATAGTTGCAGAAAGAGCACTTGATAAAATCCAACACCAATTTATGATAAAAACTCTCTGCAAAGTAAGATTAGAAGGAGCATCCCCCAATATAATAAACAAGAAACCTACTGCCAACATCATACACAATGGGCAAAAAAAAGAAGCCTTTCCCTTAAGATCAGGAACAAGACAAGGTTGTCTGCCTTTATCATGCTCATTCAACATAGTACTGGAAGTTCTAGTCACAGCAATCAGAGAAGTAAAAGAAATAAAGGGCATCCAAATTAGAAAGGAGGAAGTAAAACTGTCATTATCTGAAGATGATACGATAGTATATATAGACAACCGTATAGTCTCCACCAAAAAACTACTTGACCTAATAAGCAAAGTTGGCAAAGTAGAAGGATACAAAGTCAATATTCGGAAATTGAAGACATGAATTCTTACAGCTCAGAAGCCAAAAGAATGAAGTGGCTAGTTCAATGGCAATCATTTCTTTTCAATATACTTGGCACTAGTATAGTGAAGTAGGATTTCTGCCTGCCTGAGAGGTCATGTGATACTTGATGAGTAAATTTTTGAGTGAAGAATGCAGTCAATATGGAACACAAGCAGATCATGGTAAGCACAAAGTTGTTCAGGAAGACAATTGAGATAAAGCTTAGGAAGACTGTTGAAACAGATGGTAAATGCAGCATATTACAACAAGATTATTTCCAAATCCCC
>PVKM010051398.1:0-10481 GCA_004027735.1 Carollia perspicillata
ACAGACATTTGTGGAACAGCGTTATGTATCAGACATTCTACTTCACAGTTTGATACGAAGAGAAGACCATCGCTCTTTATTTCTCTACCCTTTGCGCTTTTTTCTGTGCTGTTATTTATCTTGTCTTATTACTCTGCTACTGGACTTTTAACTCCTCTTTTCCTCAACTGAGAGGAATCGTTTTAAATGTTTCAGTAAAAAAACCCACAGAAGACAATGTTAAAATATAGAATTGGCAGACTTCCTCTGGCCATCTTCATGCAATCAGATTTCAGAAGGGGTGGTATTTCCTGGGTTTTTCTGTGACTCGGTTTCATGTTCTCTTGCCCACAGGCACTTGGTGAATGTAAAATATGATAGTGCAGACGTGTGGTGTGACGAGGGAGAGACAGGTGCCTTGGGGAAAGGCCACCGCTGGTTCTTATGTTTCAATGGCCCAGATGATGTCAGGGCTCTTCCCAACACACGAGCTAAAAATGGTTACTCCTCTTTTATACATAATGAAACAGAATCACAGGGAGATTGAGCGATGTGCCCATGGAGGAGAGCTGGGAATGGAACTCAGCCCTGGGACTACAAGTTCTGGATTCATTGTACTCCCCTACTCTGGCTCCAGTGGCTGTGACAGGGTCCCTGTTCGTCATACATACCACACACACGTGTGCACATGTCCTCACACTCATGAGCATCTGCGAGTTCACTGCCAAGGGGGATCTCCCTCCTTCTACCACAGTTCTTATGACTCTATACTTATATGGTGCTCTCAAAATAGGGATCATGCTTTTAGTTCTGTCTGGCTTAGAAGATGTGAAAGGAAGCCTTTTATAGTCAGGTCCAGTTTGCGACTATGAGCGCTGACGTTTGCAGAAACAAGTGGCAAACAAGATTGGACTCTTTGGCAAGGACCTATCGCTTACTCCTTACATCACTTCCTGAATTCATCAGGGCTAGTTCATTTCTGTAAAGGTATCCTCAATGTTTACAGAACAGATATATCCTTTGAAAGTCCTGGATGCTAAATCTAGATTTAATGTCCTTCACCCTCACAGTGTTCTATTCTGATATAAGCAGATATTTAAGAGTGCTTACATATCTATATGTTTTGTACACCCACAGTCTGGTGTAGGGAGCTTCCTCTTAATTGATGTCGTTAATAAAGAGATGAAAAGATAAGGCCATAGGGCCACCCTCCTCGGGCCCTGCTCTGATTCAATGGCTTCATCAGTGTCTCTAGAGTACTGTGACTGATGCAAACCCCTTCACTCACCCCTTCAGGTCCTAAGGGAGCATGGACAGAGGTTCCTCGTTGGAAATCAGCTGAGCCTTGCGGACGTGGTTCTCCTCCAGACCATTCTGGCCCTGGAGGAGAAAATTCCCAATATCCTGTCTTCATTTCCTCACCTGCAGGTAAATAAAACCACATGTTAGAAGACTGGTTCAGAGCTTCTCGGCCTTCTTTCAGTGCCCGTTGATGGGTTGGGATGCATGTACATGCACATGACTTTTTAAGATTCTAGTTGGTAAAATGAAATGAAGGTACAGACTTGACATTGTTTTCCTGCTCCCCAGATCTTTAGAGCTGAAAGATCATTTACCTGTGAAAGAAGTTTCATGTTGCTTTTATTCCATAACTACACTTGTGGAACAGACTTCATACACAGCTTAGCCAGTAGGCGCTTGCCATAGATGTAATCACGTGTTTGGGATACATCTGTTCCTGTTGAATGCCCTGACCCGAAAGACGTGAGCATCAGCGTCAGAAACGGTCTCATCCTTAGGGCATGGCTCCCGTTCTCAGAAATAGCGTAGTCTCCAGTCGGAAATGTCCAAGCCTGGGTTCCCAGAGCTAGTGGGAGGCACACTAAACATCATCCCAAGGAGTTCCCACCATTCCCCTTCCCAGAAATTCCAAGGAAAGACTTGGGTGTGGCTCAGCATATTCCTCACTATTATTCTGGCAGGACTGATCACACAGTTTTGAAGCAGAAAAGGGCTTTCAACAACCAATCTCATCCAATGCCTTCAACATACATATGAGGAAATAGAGACTCAATGTAAAGAAGTCAGCAGGCAGATGGCCCAGCGAGTGGGTCCCTGGGTTTTGCCTAGAACCTTAGCCTTTTATTTGCAAGTCCAGAGGGCTTCCCTCTATAGTAGGGGTTGGCCAACTACACCTCTCCCACCCCAGCCAGGCCACATCGGGCCTGCCACCTAGTTTTGTACAACTCTTGAGCTAAGAATGGCTTTCGCATTGTTAAGCAGTTGGGGGAAATGTCAAAACAAAATAATATTTTATGACACATGAAGTCATGTAAAGTTCCAATTCCAGTGTCAATCGATGAGTTGTACTGGTACAAAGCCGCACCTATTCATTTATGCCTTGTCTACGGCCGCTTCTGTGTGACCACGGCACAGGTGAGTAGTCCCAATAGAGATGATGCCGAGCCTAAAATATTTACTAATCTGTCATTTGTGGAAAGGCTGTCAACCCCCCATGTAGACCACATTGATAAATCTTTGACAAACTTAGGAAAGACCCAGAGGGATTCACACTTAATCTCCAAAGAGTAACACATATACTTTAAAAATATATATTTCCAAGTCCAGTAGACATAGTTTTGATAGACTCGTGGGTGCCACACCACCGCTTAAAGGCATACACCCAGAAAATGAGAATACAAATCTTCAAGGAGGCAAATAGCCATTATAAAGGAGACACAGAGGTGAACATTGTTTACTTGACTTTAATGCCAGTAGGTTCTTGAAGTGGCCCAGGGACCTGCTGGTGTTTTTTATCTGTGGTGCTATCAGCTTGTTTTTAAATTGCAGGCACATTTGTATAAATACAGTTTTAATCTCTGATCAGATCAAGCATCAGTATTAAAGAACTGCAGGCTCTAACCCCAGATCTGAGTTTATTTAGAGGGTCATTCCTACATTAATTAAAGGGTTAGAAATTGTTAAGAGTCACAAAAGTTTATGATACATGATAAGTATGAACCCCATGTAAATTTTGAAATGATAAATCCTATGGAGTAAGATTCTAAATATTGGTATAATGTCCAAAATTAGATAATACAAATAGTTCACATAATAATAAAAGTTGTCATATTTATACAGTATTAACTGACATGACTAGTAGAGTTTTTGTCAGTATTAGTGACATATGTGTATATTTATGTGTTTGTGTCCATGCTTAAGTCTGCTTTGTTTATAATCAACATTTAATAAATAGTAGCTTTTTAATAAATGACCTCTTTACTATGAAAAGTTTTTATTAGAATAACTACATATAATGCATATACTTCTTCGTATAACTCAAAATTTTTACTGGATCAAATAGACTTTTTTCTCAGTTACCAAGAATTGGTAAGATTTAACTCTATGAAAAAAATCTGATTTTTTTTTTCTTCCATGCTAGTTTACATAAATATCTGGTATCTGAGCCCCAGGCTACAAAAATATACAACTGACCATCTCCCACATATAGCTAGAAAGAAGATTCTAGAAGTGAATCTAGAAGTGAAAAAGACCAAGAAAGTGGAATCTTAAAATCTAAACTGTACCATCTGATGACTTTTTAAAGCACTTTTATTTAAATGACTTGTGCATTTTCTGTGAACAGACCAGCATTTTAAGATACTTCCTAAGTCTTTTTTTCCTCTTTAAGCAAGAATTGTAATCCTATTCTAAGTGCCTTTTTAATTTTTCCATCTCTGAAAAAAAATTCACATCTTGCTGTGAACTATGAGGTTTGCATAAAGCTTGGTCTAGATCCCAGCCGTTGTTGGCAGAGATCATAAAAAACCATACCCAGAGGTCAGATCCTAAACAGATCCTGGATTACGGTTCTGGTTGGATCCCTGTACCAAATATTTATTGAATAAATTTTGTTGGATGGACCATTTGGAACAGCTATACCTTTGTGGTTAACCTTGAACTTCTGTGTTTTCCTTTCCAGGAGTACACAGTGAAAATGAGTAATATCCCTACTATCAGAAAATTCCTTGAACCTGGCAGCAAGAAGAAGCCTCCTCCCGATGAGATCTACGTGAGAACTGTCTACAACATCTTCATGCCGTAAAACAGCGCAGGCATCAGTGAGTGAGAACTCGCCCCTAGAGATTGCCGTGTCCACAGTAGTATCTTAATTGATGCCAGTCTGCCGTGATCTCAGCTCTGTCGTGGTGCTCTGTATAGTTGTTCCTAAGTTGGGTCTTTCATGTCAAGGAGGTCTCTTCTAGAAACAATGACATTTTTTTTTTGTCCAGTGAATAATGTTATGGACCCGTTTCTGAAAACCTTTTTGGAGAGGCTGGCATTTAAGTTAGATCTGATCTGAACTCACTTCCTGACAACAGCGTTGGGCAGGACCTCATGTTCTCCCCTGAGCTTCTTTTCTCCTCTCCTCATCCCATTCTAAACCCCATCTGGTCTCATCCTCATGTTTAGTGTCTAGTAACAACAGAATATCTAGTGACTGTCTCTCCTCTGAGCTGTTATAAAAATCCATGGTAGTAATGAATGCAGTCGATATAAGCCAAAATAAAGATTTACAAATCACTGCCCTGTTGCTAGAATTGTTAAATTAAATTTTTGGAATCTATAATACAGTTACATGGTTCAAAAATCAAAAAAATGTGGAAGGCTGTACAGTTGGAAGTAGTCTTTTCAGCCCTGCCCCCAGCTACCTGGTTCTTCCCATAGGCAAGCACAGTTGTCATGTGTTTATCCTTCCAGTTAATTTTGATATACACATAAGAAAATATAAGTATATATTACTTCTATCACCCAAATGTTCATTTGCAGACTTGAAATTTTTGCATTTCAGACTAAAAGGATGGTTTATTCATACTGCCTTGCACATACGTTGATTCATGGCTCAAATACTAACTGAGCACCTATTATGTGCCAGGCAGGGTTCCAGGAGGCAGAACCCTGGAACACAGCCCCAGCTCTAGAACAATTGACCACACAGAAGGGGAGAGAGATGTGTAAACACTGGAAGTAGTTTGGGAAAAGGAAGAAATGCTGCTTTTTGGAGTATCTAATACTCAGAAATTTAAAAACTAAGGAAAGCCAAGTTTTCGATGAGGGCTCCCAGAGGAGACACATTCATCCCTTGCTGCAGGAGGGGGTTTTGCTCAGATTTGAAAAAAAACAAACAGTCCTGAGGTAATCATTAATGCCTGTCCCAATCATTGCATGGGCCTTGGTGTTTCATCAGAGGAAAATCAGCTGCAGACATCCAGGTCCCTGTCTTTATGCTTTCACAGAGGGAGCACTCTGTCATCACTCTGACATTTAGGACCATTGGAAGAGCAGGGGCTTAGTGGCATGTGAAGCAGTGGGCCAGGCCCTGGGGGCGGTGGTAGCCCAGGCTGCTGCTGCTGCTGAGGGAGAGGCCCAGGCTCCGGCCAGGATCCAGAGAGCAAGAGCCAAGAAAGAGAAGCGAGTGGGGGAGTGTGTAGTGAAAAGACTCACCCTTCCCAAAGGCCAGGCCAGAGACAGGTCTGACCTTTGCTTCTGGAAGGTGATTCCTAAGCCCTTGGAATGGCATGCCTAATAGGAGTATCTTTGTTTGCCTGTGGACCTTGAGCCAGCCAGATAGTAACAGTGTGACTTGAGCCATACCAACAAGGCCACATAGGTAGGGTGGGGGCTTTGGGCCCTGCTGTGTCAGCTCAACTCTGGAGGGGCTGGAGGTGGGTCAGTCACGTAGGCAGGCAGTCAGGTAGGCCCTCGTGACGGAGCCTCCAGTAACAACTCTGGACTCAAAGCTTGGGTGGGCTTCCCAGGTTTATAAGAATCCATTGTCACACGTGGTTGCCAGGAGGAATTAATGCTGTCCACGACTCCCCAGAGAGGACATCTGGAAGCTGCGTGTGTGGAGCGCTCCCGGACTCTGCCCCGTGCTTCTCTCCCCCCAGCTGACTCCCGTCTGTATCCTTTCCCTGTAATAAACCGTGGCCGTGAGTATAACAGCTTTCAGCGAGTCCTGTGAGTTCTTCTGGGATCATCAAACCCGAGGGTGTTTTTTGGGCACCCCCTTGGACTTGCAGTTGGTGTCAGAGTGAGGGTGGTCTTTTGCCCTGCTCCTTCTAAATAAACTCTTTAGGGATGAGAACCATTTTATACTCATGTGAAGGTTAACATGGGAACCAGACATGGCCTTGATAACACCCAAGGGTCTGTATTTTTGAGTTTGGGGAACGGCAGCAAATTCGGGCTATTTTACAGTGCCACTGTCTGACAGTATTCATTGAGGGGCTGCTATACAGACCTTAAGGCCATGTTGTGAACATTGCTCTTTGGGTTTTAATTCTCTTAGACACCAGGGGGCACTCGATGTCAGCTCTTTGAGGAAACAACCGAGGAGGAAGTTTGAATTAGAGGACTAGAGAAAATAAACACAAGAGGCCAAGCTTTTTCCAACCAAGGAAGACAGATTCCCATGTCCTTCCTGCTCATGGTTACAGGACCTCAAATCCTGCAGTTCAGTTCCTGCATCAGGAACAAGTTCCTGTCCTGCCTTAGGTGGCATTACCCCAGTTCGGCCCAGACTCCTGCCCGCTGGTCACAAACCTTTCCCCTCTCTGCCATTTTCATGAGACACCAGACTCCGGTGCTAGATAGAGTAAGAGGTCAGGCTCTGGGTCATTTATCCTCAAAAACATCGGGGCTGGACCCAAACACGTAAGACAGGGAGCATGAGCAGAGGGGTGACACAAGGAACAACGACTAGAATCCATATTTGTGGCAGGTGAACCAATGGGAGTAGAGGGCAGAGCCACATAAAAACGCAGCAGGTACAGACGCCCTGGTGTCTGGGACAAAAGGGGAAAAGCTGGGTGGTGCGCGGCTCTGGTGTCTGATGGAGGAGGAGGTGCAGCACTTGATGAACCCTGACCCGGAGAGAGCCCCACAGAGAGGCTTTGGCAGACTGGGTGCCGCGGGGACCCCCTGACTCTCCTGCTGCCTGGCTGGGGTGGTCTGGAAAGGCCGGCATCCTGTGGACCCAACAGGGCAGAAAGTGAGTTCCCCTGGACAGGGCCTGCAACCAACAGCAACCAGCTTGGGCTCTTGTATCTGCTGGTGTTCCCTCTTCATCGAAGGTGCCTTTTATTCCCTTAAGCAAACTGTCCGCCCAGAAGATAGTGTGGCGAATTCCTTCCTGTCGGCATGAACAAATGTCCACCCTAGGGGAGTCCCTCTGACCAGGGGTCTGGTTGCACCTCCCCACACCTGCACACCTTTCTCATCATCCTATTTTGTTTTCTTCAGAGCACTTGACACCCTCTGGAAATTTTATCTGTTTCATGAAATTCTGTCTTTATATTTAAAGTGGGTTCCTTTTAGAAAACATAGTTGGGTCATGTTTTAGTCCACTCATAGTCTATCTTTTAATTGGTGTACTTATGACCACATTTAAAATCATGGTTGATGTAGCTGAATTAATATCTACCATGTTTGTAATTGTTTTCTATTTGTTTCCCTTGTTCTTTGTTTCTTTTTTTCTTTTGTCTCTCCCTCTTTTTCTGTATTCTTTTGTTTTAATGGAATATTTTATATGATTCTCTTAGCATGTCAATTGTAGCTCATTTTTTTAAAAGTTTTGTTTGTTGCCCTAGACTTTGCAATATATATTTACAGCTACTCTGAGACTGCTTTCTGCTGGCCAGGTGGCTCTGTTGGAACATCATCCAATACCCCAAAAGTTTGCTGGTTTGATCCCCAGTCAGGGCACTTACCTGGATTGTGGGTTCTGAGACAGGAGATAGAATAGGAAGCCCTGACACTGCAGCTGTCATCAGTCAGCACCCTGGTTTTCGAGAATCGCTTTGTGACGCCTGATAATAAGTGTGTGGTTTCCTCCCTTGAGTGGGCAATCAAGGAGGATTGTGGGAAATTGCATGTGTGGAAGCTTAAATAAAGACCGTATAAAGCCTGTAACTGTTCAGTAGAAGAGAGCCACTCCCTGGCCAGAAGTGGCCCACTCCCATGTCTTGGGATGATGAAGCCGAGAGAACCAAGGCTGAAGCTACCCTCCCTTTGGTTCCTGGAAGAAATGGGGGTTTTGTGATTTGGGATGATTTTGACTTTGGAATTTGTAAAATATGTGTTCTTTGGAATTAAATATTTTAGTGTAATTTTTATTATGACTGCATTTCTGCACATAATCCTTAATTGGCAACATGCAATTCTTGACACCTTTTGTATGACTAGAGTCCCTATTCCTTTTTTTTCTTTTATCTCCTGATGATTTGGCCAAGGGCTGGGAGTAGGGAAGGGATTAGCTACAAGAAGAAAAGAAAGAGTTAACTTGGAACTTTTGAGATGATCCCTAGCATAGTGTCTCTCTGCCAAGTGGTTATTCACCTTGGTTTACTATGTTAAAACTGTAAATACAACAGATCATGGCATTCCTCTTCCACTGGATTGGGTTTTTCCTGTGGTTTTGTCTGATCACTTCAGTTGCCGGAAGGTAGGGGCCGTTTCAGGAGCTGTTGTCTCTCTAAGTGGACCCTGATCGTCCGATTTGCCACTTATTTCCCTGGACATTTTGGTGGTTGGTATTGGCTCTGGTGGGGTTTCTCATTCAGGCTTATTCCTGTTTCCCAGAATATTTATCAATGATGATACCGGAAACTTTTTCTTGCTTGCTTTGCTTACCTTTGTGTGGTCCATTCAATTGTTTGTTTGTAGCCCCCAAGAGCCTGGACCCCTCTCCATCTGCAGCAGTTCCAGCCCTGGTCGGGGCACGTGCAGGAGGCGACTGAGTGATGTTTCTCCCTCACATCCAGGTTTCTCTCTCTCAATCTGTCTCTCTCCTTCCCTCTCTAAAATCTAAAAGCATCCACAGGTGAGGATTTAAAAAAAAAGACCACTTTCAAATACACTATACTGCTTCATAGGTAGTGTAGGTACAGACTTGTATAACAGAGTATTCCCAGTTCCTCCCTTCTGTCCCTTATAACATTGCTGTCATAGATTTCACTTATCCATAAACTATAATCACCTGCTATATTATTGTTGTTATTATTTGGACACACTGTATTTGTTTATCTATTTATACTGTCCGTCTTCCCCGACTAGACTGTAAGCACCACAGGTGCAGGAATTGGGTCTGCCATGCCCACCGTTCTTGAGCCAGGGCCTAAAACAGTGCCTGGTGCAGAGTGGCTCTCAGTAAATGTGTGTTCAATGAGGCAGTGGAGTCCTGCTTTCTTCTTCCTTGGGTAACCTGATATGCTATCAAATGCAATAACAATGGATGTAAAGTGAAGCCCCAGGGGTGTGTACAAACTGGAATACTCACTGGCTAATCCCTTGAGTGGGCAGAGCTTTCAACTGGAAAGATAAGGGTTATAAGCCCTCACCCACTTCGTGCCCCCACTGCACCAGAGACAAGAGCCAGGAAGAAATAAGGTTAGTGCTAGAATTTTCATACACTCTTCTTGGGGCTTGGTTGGATAGTTGCATTTTGTGGCCACATTTGCAGCTTATTGTCAATTTTTGTAACTCTGTGGTTAATTTAATGCCTATATTTCTAAACTTGCCTATATCGATAAAAGGAACAGATTTTTTTTTCTGCAGAGTAGACTCGTAAATGTTAATAAGATGGCAATTATGTATCTAGACCAGCCTTTTCAAGACTTTCCCCATCGTGCATGCTATACATAATGTCAGACATTAACATCCTCCACACCCACGTCACACATCGAATGTAACTTTAGAAATAAGTAATTGAGAGTGAGTGGTATTTTGGTTGGTTGGTGACATAACAGGCTTCACAGAACTTAAACATTTATTAACTTTGAGCCATTACATTTTTCCTTAGGCAAATCTCATATTCCATACATAGCTGAAAACCCAGGCACCGCCTGAGCCTGTGCCAGGGTGCTAATGGGTAAACCACTGCTCCTCATCTAGGCGTCTGCTCCACGGTGCTTGGAGAGTCTCTAGTCCAGGTGATCTGCCTCTGGGTCCTGCAGCCCCGGGGAACTGCCAAGGGGAAAGGCTGGAGTCTCTAAGTGAAGCCCTGACGCAGCTTTTCCCTAGGGCTTGCCCCAGTCTTTAAACAGCAAGGGGCCATGTGGCCGCTCACTTTGCTGCTTCTCCAAAGAGCCTTGATGACCTAGGGAGGTGAAAGTCTCTTTGGCTGTATCTTTCATTTAAGTAAGTTCGTAAACTGTGGGGGTGTATGTCAGCCTCTGTGAGTTTTGGGAACATGAATCAATCCATTAGACCTTCATGGAAAGGAAACTTAGGTTCTGAAACTGAAATATAAAGCTCTCTGGAGAAGACACTTCGCGTGTGAGCTTTCGAGAGAGCTGCCCCCGCCCATACTCTATTCCATCAGTAACCCACCCCACCCCACCCGGGAGTATTGTTCAGCTGTGTTTGCATATTTAAAACTCCATATACATACTGGCACTCATTTTCAGAGGAGCTAGTCTCATGGAGACTTTCACTTTGAT
>PVKM010051399.1:0-10480 GCA_004027735.1 Carollia perspicillata
CCCCAGCCATCCCTCCCCCCGGGTGTCCTGAGGGTCGAAGGAGCTCATGCCCACACTGCACTCAGCACACTGTGCTGACAGGAAGGAGCTCTCGGAATGCCACGCTGCACTCTGATTGCTATTTTAAAACCCCCCTTTGAAAGCCATCGCTTCTTGTCACGCTCCCTTTCCTCTTATTCTAGAACAATCCTACTTAAGCCTCTCTGGCCTCGGCCTCCTCCATTACCACAGAGAAACGGCCTGGCTGTGCTCGCGGGCAGGGCAGGCGGCCGGTTACACCCAGAGAAAGCACCTGCTGCCTAGCGCCACCTCGGCTCTGACCTCGCCACAGCTGGGGTGCAGCAGTGGCTCCCGCGAGCCTCCGCACGTGCAGCTGTCACACACTGAGATGACACAGACAGGTGTGGGGACAGAAGCATCCCAAACTGCCTTTGGTAGGTACTGCAACATCTGAGCACAGATCGAAACCACCCCCAACTTGAAAGCCCTGATTGCCAAGGACACGAGGCCCGTGTTTCTTCAGAGAAAAATGAGCACTCCAGCAGGAGGCCACCGAGGTGTGAAGGAGCCCGCTGGCTGCAGGTGGGGAGCCCCCAAGGCCTGAACTGACCCCTCCTGATCAAATGCCTGACGTGCACAGGACAGGAGGCCACTTTCTAGCAGGATAAACACTATAGACCTCACACTGCCGCCGGAGTTGCCATGGAAGTGAAGGACGGGGACCTGCCAGCAGCACTCTGATGTGACAATCCCCAGGGCTTGAGGCCAGAAAGAGCTAAAAGGCAGAAGAATAGCTGCCAACAAATGAGGAGACCGAATTACCACTCTCAGAAATAAAGGAAATTCAGAGAAGTGGCTGGATTCAACATAAACACGGCAAAACACAGCAAGATCCTTACGCATGGGTCGTGCACCATCAGAAAACACGGCCAACGAAAAGGTCCTGCTCAGAACAGCACCCCAAATGCTGAGAACTAAGAACCAGCTCGGCCGGAAGGAAACTGCACACTGAGGTGAAGAACACAAAAGGTGGGAGAGGCGGCCCTCACACTCTAGAGGGGAGGGTTCCATGGCAGACCCCGCCCTGTAACGGCTTGATGAAGCAACTTAAATGCAGAACATGAAACAGTAACACCCCTGCAAGGAAACAAAGACGAAAGGGCTTTCCGTGTTTGCTGACATGTGTCCGGTCTGGCCCCCTTGAAGAATGCAGGTTCCATTAGGGGTGGCTCCCCACCCAGAGCCAGGAACACGGTAGGAACGCGGTCCATGTGTGTGGAATAAGCGGATGCATATTTTTCCAGTCTTGGAAAGGCTGTCTAAGCATAATGGAAAAAATCAGAAACATATGAAAACATCAAAAGGTTTGACAACATAATTCAAAACTTCTGCATGTCAAAAAAAAATACAAGCTACACTTAAAAAGCAAACAACACACTGGGAAAACTATTTTCAACATTTGATGAGAAAGAGATCAGTATCGTTAATAATGTAAATAGCACTCCAGATCAGTAAGAATCCTCCCAATAGGAAACTAAGCAAAAACCAGGATTCACTTATTTGCAAAAAGCAGGAGCTTCCACGGTTCCGGGCCCAGGCCCCGCCCTGCCCCGCCCCTGGTTTTGCTCAGTGCCTGCCCAAACAGCAGCCCCTCTCTCAACAGGGCATCTGCCACACCCAGGAGTTGCAGACAACAGGAGCAAAACAACATCTGAGCCACTGGGCCCACCTTACCAAGGCAGAGACGACTGGCCTCTGCCCTCCTACCCGCCCAGTGGCCTCCACGGGCACACCTAACTGTCCCTCCCTTACACAGCCATGCTGGACTCTCCCCACACCTGCCACGGTAACTGAAGTCAGATGAATCTCATCCCTCAACCTCTGACTTCCTCTGCCCAGAGCTGAACCCTGCTTCTCACCTCTCCTCTCTGCCTCCCTCTTTCCTTCCCAAAACCAACTCTTCCCTCCCCTTTTACCAGGGCAGAGAGGCTTCCATTTACTCCCACAGTTACACCTCTTCTTTTCCCCAGTTCAAGGAAGTCATTAACTACAAAGTCTCATGTAATCTGAGCAAAAAACCTGAGAAAAGACTGGGCTCTCTTTCCAAAGTGAAGAAGGACGCGGCAGTAAGATAATAAACAGAATGTGATTAGCGTGTGAACCACAAGGGACAGGACACTAGACCACCCAATGCCATTAAGCACCTCACTCTTATCACCTCCCATGTCCAACCCCGCACTTCCTGGGATGGTGGCAGTGATGGTAGCTGGCACCCCTACGGCGCTTGCTACAAGCCAGGCATGGCACCAGCACACACTAACTGAACCCCACAACAGGCTCTGAGGTAAGGACAGTGATCATTCCCATCCCAGAGTGGAGGACCTGAGCCACAGAGAGGCTGGGTCAAAGTCCAGTGCCCAGGAGACCCTGCAGCTGACGAGCTCCCGGGAAGGGTTTAGCTCCTTAAGGACAGAGATATGAGGAAGCCAGGGCAGGGGGTGGGGGGAGGCACATGGGCTTCACATGTCACACTCGTGTTCTTTTCCTTCAACAACATGACCGTGCATGGGTATTTATTTTATCTGAATTCTTTACATTGTACAGATATCTTACCCGTTTTTCTATCTACTTAATAGTTAAATTTAAAGTTATTTAAAAAGACAGGCAAAGGAACACACAGGTGGATGGATGGCTAGTCCTGACTATTCCTCCTCCTACTCCGCTACACGAAAAAGTTCAGAGTCAAGTGTGGACTCACCTTGAACCATGTGTAACCCTTGAACCTGCACACCTGAGTTCCAACCTTTTTCCACATTCCCTGACTGGCATCCTCCTGGGTGCCAACTTAGTGGTTTTTACTCCCACTTTTCTAGATTCTCAAGGGCCACCTCAAAGCCTCCAGAGAATCAACCCACACCAAGCAAAGAAGGCACGAGTGGGTGAGGGGGCGCCAGCGACACACACCTGCAGCAGCAGCAGCTGTGCTGGCCTCTCGGGAACAGACGTCATGAACTCCAGGTGCTTGGCCCGGTCGAGCCCACTAGTGCACAGGGTGGGGCGGAGCAGGTGCACGACGGCCTCGTAGTCGCCGGCCTCATACAGCCGCTGGATCTCCTCCAGGGACTGGCACCGCTCCAGCGACTTCAGGTTCTTATCGATCTGGAAGAGACCCAGAATTGCTGCCCGATGGCAAACCCCTCACATGCTCGCCGAATCCGGCCTGTGTCTGCCTTTATCAGACCCCAAACTGGACTCCCCTTAACATGCCAGCATTTACATTAGGTGGATACTTTATTAAAAATATTGTTATTAATGTCCAGGCATTCAATTCTTTAAAAAACAAACATAACAAAAAACAAAAACCACCCAGAAGCAGAGAGGTTCGGAAAAGTGTGTGCCGAAATGGCTGGACAGCCTTGCAGCTTCAGTGAACAGACTCAGGGGGACAGGGGGCATCAGGCTACCAGAGGCTCACTCAGCCCCGGGCGGAAGGCTGGCGTACATCGCTAACCCACAAGACCTTCCCCTCACAGCAGTCCTGCCTGGGTGCCCAGGATGCAGGTGGCGGGGCACTCGCTGCTCTTCTCCCTGCCCTGGAACAGCTCTGTAAGGATCCGAAGGCCTCTTTCGGCCGACATGGACATGCCACAGGCAGGGACGGCACGGCGCCAGAAGCAGTAGTGAGAACAGGAGTAGGAGCTGACGGAGCCTGGCCTACACACCGTGCACCACTGACCCAGCCCCACAGCCTGACCAGCCCTGTTCTGCTGCCGCTAGAGTTTCCCTCTGGTTTTGCTGGGGCTGCTGCCGCACACAACCCAGAGAGCAGAGCAGCGATCTCTAAATCGTGCTAGCAAATTCCTCCACCCTGTCCCCCGCCACCTGGACGAGGCTACCATTGGGGATGTGAGTCTGAGGTGCCCCCGTGTGCCAGAGCTGCCCCTCCAGGGCCCCACCTCCTCCTCAGGGAGGAAGGAACCCTACTCAGCATGTGGGCTGCTCCCTGGTCCTCAGGACAGGTGCAGCCTGGCCTAACGGGGCCAACCCGGCATAAACCTTTGACTGAAGAACACCTTGTGAACCCTCCCACTCACCTCCTCCAGGGAGACGACCGAGTGGTTGTGGAGGTTGGGAAGCCGGATGACGACGTCTCTCTGCTCAGCCCCCGCCTCTGCCCGGATGGCCGTGGAGCTCTGGAGCATTTCTGTGCAGATGTCGTAGTTCTCCAGGGCCTGCTCCATGTCCCCCTGGTCAAAGGAAAATCGGTCACGGGACGGGCCAGAAGGAAAGGAAGTCCTCTGCTGGGCCCGGTGCCTGGCCTTCCTGGTCCCACTAGACCGCAGGCACCACGAGGGCAGTGTTACCCAGTTACCGCCACACCCTCTGAAAAGGGACCCGACACACGGCGGGGGCTCAGCAAGTGTCTGTGGGATGGACGCACAGATGGACGGACAGAATTCACACCGCTGCTCCAAGGGGAGGCCTCGTGTACCCTGTGTTACAGGTGAGGACACTGAGGACACTTGAGCAAGGCTGAGTGTCTTATTCAAAGGTCACGATAATAAATGGATTAAAACCTGGCCCTGTCTTAGCTCCAGAACTGACTGCGACACCCTTTCACTCCTTCTACCACAGGGCACCAGGCGTCACCGTGTGCAAAGGTGCTGTGTGACAACCAGTCCACCCCGGCCTTCCAGACCAGACTCCAAAGGGAAGGGAAGCTTTCCAAGAATTCACACGAGACAGGTGGCTCATTCCCTTTTAGAAAGCTCTGCAGCCATCTGTGCACTCGCTCAGGCATTCTCGGGAAACATAAGCCAAGAGCCAAGACCCTAAGGCAGTCTTAAGTGAGGGCGCTAGGTCTGGACAGGCACAGGAAACCCTGTCCAGACCTGTTGTGCTGACGTGCTTTAGAGGCTGGTGGCCATGCTGGGATTTCTGAGATGCTGGAAATTCCCCACCGTGTCCCACCTCCTCGAGCTGAGCCCAGTGCACAGCAGGTGCCACACACACACACACACACACACACACGTGCCTTCAATGAGGCGTCCAGCTCTCTCTCCCATCCCTGCTCGGTGCCAGGGCATGCTCTGCAAGCAGCTGACCACAGAACGAACCTGCAGCGCCAGGAACCGGGCCTTCAACCAGTACACACGAACGACAAACTCCAGCCAGCCATCCTCAAACAGGTCCCGTTGAGACGAGGCAAATGACAGCTGTAGAAGGTCACCCAGGAAGTGGGTTCCCGGGAAATCAGGCCCGAACCTGCCATTCCCCACGCCAGCAGGGCAGTTCCGGGGAGACACTGAAAACAAGCCAGGCCAAAACGAGTCAATTTCACATGCAGTGTCCAGATGTCCTGCTCCCTAGAGGTCACCCTTAGACCTCTATCTGGGAAAATTAATGGGACATGTACATTGTCACGTAACTTGAAAAAACTCAGATCCCACTTCCTTCAATCCTAAGTAACAGAAAAGCAGGTAGGTGGCTCGCTCAGGGGATCAGCTGCTGCTAACCACTTCCTGAATGTCCAGGGGACTTCTCTGAGACCCTGGATTTGTCCAGGCCTGACAAGCCAACCCGGGAAATGTGCATACTGCAGATTCAAGTCTGAATTCCCTGACTCAGCCTCCCCACGCCCCCTTCCTCCTGCCTGCTGAGGGTTTAGGAAGTTACCCCTGCCCCCTACCTGCAGAGCTTCTGCCCTTGGTCAGCAGCCACTGGTCCAGCTGGAGCTCCATGCAGGAGAGAGACATCAGCATCATGTCCTGCAGGACAGACCCAAAAGGTCAGGGACGGAGTCACAAAATGCTGTCAAAGGGTAGGGAATGGAACGATACTAAAGTAAAATTTACTTTGATAAAAATATCATTCTTCTACCTCCTTCCCACTGAGTTGATGACAGTCAGTGGCTACCTGCCAGGACATTAAGAGAAGCAGATGGACCTACAGTGGGACAACACCTGGGAGGAGCCTGGAGACCGGTCTTCAGTCCTGAGGGACTGCTCCATGCAGACGCAGGCCTGTCGCCTGTCCAGTGCATCCACACTACGGCACCCAATCCTTAGAAGTGCCTAGGGTCAGCATTCTGCTCCCCGGCACACAGAGAAGCAGAGGCTCAGCCGTAAGAAAGCACTGGCCAAGCGCAGGCACGGCTGGGAAATGATCAGTCTGCTTGTCTGGGGACCAAAGCCTCAGCTTCTCCTGCCACTCCTCACGGCCCCCAGGGGCACAGACTCAGCAGGCAGTCCCTGGGTTCCCAGCGGGGGTTCCCAGTGGAGGCTGCATGACCAGGAACATGACCCGTGTGCCTGTGAGCACCTGCCAACCCCAAGCTCTTTCACCTTCAGTGACGCCAGCCAGAAATACTACCAGGGAGGGCCCTGAAAGCTCCCAGCGCTCCCTCCTCAGCATTTAGCCTTCTTCCTCACTGGGAGAAGCGGGCCGGAGCACCCTGGGGAACCTTGAGCCCTGGGAGGCACCGAATGGAGAAGCTGAGGGCGCAGAGTGCTGCTGGTACAGAGGGTGAGCATGCTTGGCCCCCTACTGCCCTAAGCAACAGTACTTAGCTTCTGCACATCTGTTTTCTCTCCTGTTTAAAAATCGGTAACAGTCCCTGGAACCTCAAACATAACCAAGTCCTCACTTTCCCCAGACTCTCCACTGGCTCTCCTCCATCTCAGACCCAGCCCTGCCCCCAGCCCCACCCCATCTCACCCCCTGACCTCCACGCGGGTCCAGTTCATCCCATCAGCTCTGCCTCCAGAACTCCCACCCACTGCCACCGCCATGGTTCACCGGGCAATAGCCTCCTGAAGACCCTGTGCCCACTCTCACCCCAAAGGGTTTCCTCCCCTTAGCCTCCAGAGGTCTCTCCACGCACAAACCTCATTCCATGATTTCCTGTTGCAAACCTCCAGGGGCCCAGGTTCCAGGCCCGGAAGTCAACACAGCCAAGCAGACTCAACACAGCAGCAGCCCCACACCCCAGAAGGGCCCCGTGCCCACGCCCGGCCCCAGCCTGACACTGGCCCTGAGAGGCCCCCCCGGCCGACCTTGATGTGCTTGTTGCTGCAGTCCCTCAGCAGCGGGTTGGGCAGGCTGGTGCTGTGCCTCCTCCAGCTGTGGTAGATGCTGAGCACAACCTCTGCCAGGCCCGGGGGCCACCTCAGCAGGAACTTGTGGCCCATGGCCTTCAGGTAGCGCATCATCAGCTCCAGGATACCCCCATTGGTCAAGTTCTCCAGCAAGAATGTGTGCACGTCCTGCTTCTCTGCCCAGGGAAGGAGAAACAGTCTGACTTGAATAAAGGACCTTCTGTGCCAGGGTCTCTCATTTTCTTTGGAAGAGACAGGGGAGCAGTGGCAGGGCCGGGGCAGGAGCAAAATAGACCCGTGTCCTCCCACCACATGGTGGTGCTGGGTCAGGCTGCCGGGTTCCCATCCCAGCTACAGCCCTCACCAGCTGAGAGCAAGCCTCTCCGAACCTCCAGGTCCAAGATGGGTATTAAAGGGTGGACCTCAAAGGGCTGTCGTGTGCACTAAGCAAGAGTGTGCAAAAAACCCACAAAGCACAGTGTTCGGCAGACAACATGCACTCACCAGGTATGTCAGACACTGACTCGCAAAGCCACGCCCCGGGTGTGACCTAAAGCACACGCCCTTCGGGGAGCACAGCCAGATATGAATGCAGGCATTTCAGCAGACCTCCCAGCTGGCCCTGGAGCTCAGGCCTGAGACAAATCCAGGCAGCCCCCTGACCACATTTTAAAACACACCCAGAGCTGCCCTGGCTGGTGTGGCTCAATGGGTTGAAGGCCAGCCTGTGAACTGAAAGGTCCCAGGTTCAATTCCCAGTCAGGGCACACGCCTGGGTTGTGGGCCAGGTCCATAGCTGGGGGCGTGCAGGAGGCAACTGATCGATGTTTCTCTCACACATCGGTGTCTCTCTCCCTCTCTTTCTCCCTCCCTCTCCCTCTGTCTGAAAAATAAATACATAAAATCTTTTAAAAGGCACCGAGAACCATCCCCCCAGAACAGAACCCAAGCAGCTTACAGGACGACGGGAGGAAGAACTCCCGGCATTGAACAACCGCGCTGCTCGGTCCCTACCGGACTCCATGAACGTGGCCGAGTCGAACGACAGTCTGTGAGGCCCAAGGTTCGGGAAGCTTTCCAGCTTGGCTTCCGACTGAACTTCATAGCTATTGAAGGGGTCGTCTTCCTCCTCAGGGTCCAGTTTTCTCAGCCTGCACGAACACACCAAAATCACAAAAGCCACACCACACATTTTGAAACCCGAATTCTTACTATCAGAGAAGTGAAATCTGCGCCAGGCAGAAGCAAGCTAGAATAAGTGGGAAGACCCAGGTCCTCCTGAGCTGGAGACCTGTCTGCACCTTCACTCACTCATTCGCCCCAGCAACAGACAAGTGCTGGGCCCCGGCCTGCGCCAGGCGCTATGCTAGGCACCAGAATTCAGCTGTAAGTGTGGCAGACCCTACCCACAGTAGGCTTGCCTTCTCATGGGAGAGACAGACAATAAGCAGATGCACCAAAATAAAGACCCCAAATAGGGACCAACAGAGTGCTTGTCATAAGGAACTTCGTTCAGATGGCAGAGTCAGGAAGTCCTCTGAGGGGGAATGTTTACATTGACCTGGAGGAGGAAAGGAACTGGCCATGCAAAGCAGCGGACAGGCCGGAAGAACATCTGGGATGTTCTAAGAACTGAGGGGAGCCCAGTGAGCAAGGAGGAAGGAGGCAGGTGAATGAAATATTATGGGGGTGCACATCAGGCCCTGCAGAGTTCGGTCTCCCCATGGCTCTCACAGCGCTTTGGATGGGGCAGGCCTCTCCCAGCAAGCGCCACTCTTTCCCACTCCTCCCACGGCCCACATTTTCATGTCCTAATGGACCCCCTGCAACCCCGAGGCCCTGCCGCACACACACTTGGGGGGCTTTCCGATGTCCTCACTCACCAATCACTCGTACCCCCGGGCACCTGCTGCGGTTCACCGGTCACACTGCCCCTGCCTGACCATTCGGAGCAGCTGGTGTGAAACCGCACAGGACCGCTCTTCAAGATAAGAAGATAGAAACCACTCTGGATAAAGGGGGTGAGACCACAGGACTGAAGGGCAGGTGGGGAATGGGCCGCCCAGCCCTCCGGTGTCATCCTGGAGGCTCCCGCACAGGGAAACCTGCTTCCGGTACCACACCTGAGGAGGAGCTGACCCGGGAACCCTCCGTCCTCAGCTTCCTGAGAACAACCTCCATTTCTAAGCATCTCACTTTCACCACAGAAAGGCAGGCAATAGGTAGGGAAAATAGGAATTTTGCTGTGCAACGAGTTTGCGGTCCACCTAGAGCCTCAGGCTCCTCCTCCACCTGGACGAGCCCACCACTGAAGTCAGCTGTCACGGGCCACAGCTCTCACTGAAGACTCCTTGCTGAAGATGCGCACTGAGTGCACGCAGCCACCCCCAAACCCCACGCAGTGACCACGCAGAAATGAAAATGTGTACACTCACAAAGACACAGACAGGTGGGGAAGGAAGCCCCAGCAGGTAAGAACGGTGACCACCAAACGTCAGAAGGCAAACAGATAATGGACAGCAGAAGGTGAGCTGTTTTCTCCATTCAGCTTAGGGTGGGAGGAAGGGAACAACAAGAAGTCCACCCAAACAAAAAAAAGAAAAGAAAAAGAAAAAAAAGAAGTCCATCCACTGGCACTATAAACCCCAGGATGGCTCCAGAACCGAGGGCCCTGGAGCCCCTCAGAAAGGGGAGAAGGCAAGGACAAAACACAGGAGGGCTGGTGAAAATCTACGGAAGGAGCACCGGGGTCCAGGACTCCCAGCTCCAGGCGCCTGGCCCCTTGTCCTCCCTGTGAGGCTCCTCCGAGGAACACTACGAGACGGTGAAACCGGGAAGGATTTACCAGCCCACCCTCCACCTCCTCCCAATGGGAGACACTGCTGAGCCTGGAGCAACCAGACAAGCACTGTCCCTGAAAGCAGAAGGCCAGCCTCTTCCGTGGGGTTTCCCGGTGTCTGCATCCAAGGAACAGCAGCCCCAGGCCTTCCACACATGGGTGTGAGTGCACAGCGATGTGAGTGTGTCGCCATAGAGGAGAGGAATCCAGTCATCTCTTGAGGGCCCTAGAAGTGCCTGGTCTTCCAAAGGACGTGCAAGCCATGGTTCCTGCCCTCAGGAAATTCAGAGGCAGGAGAGGCGAGAATAACCCTAGACCCCCACCCAGTGAGGTCCGTGCTCAGATGTTATGGGGAAACGGCGGAGGTGCCCAGAAAGGGCGGCGATGGAATCCGAAATGCTGGTGGTGTGGGTTGGAAGTGTGCGCGTCCACAAACAGAGAAAGCGTGCACTGTACCTGGACGGCAAGAACTTCATCAGAAGCTCCTGGAAGTCTACTTTCTCCTCCTTCTTGCACTTGGTGTTCCGGACACGGGCAGACCGCC